>JAPYYL010000031.1:6602375-6740051 GCA_028534055.1 Eulemur mongoz | reverse complement strand
TAATCCAATCATGTATTGATGGGCATTTGGGTTGTTTCCACATCTTTGCTATTGTGAATTGTGCTGCTATAAACATTTGGGTACACGTGCCTTTGTTACAGAATGACCTTTTTTCCTTTGGGTATATGCCCAGTAATGGGATTGCTGGGTCAAATGGCAGATCTACTTGAATCTGTTTAAGATACCTCCATAATGCTTTTCACAGGGGTTGCACTAGTTTGCAGTCCCACCAGCAGTGTATTAGTGTTCCTGTCTCTCCACACCCACACCAACATGTGTTGTTTTGGGTTTTTTTGATAAAGGCCATTCTCACTGGGGTTAAGTGATATCTCGGAGCTGCTGGAAGGGGATCTGATTGTGCACCGGCCCTGCCCCTCCATTGGCCCTCCTGCAACTCCTGCTCACTCCCTCTCTACATCATCTCTCAAAGGCTCTTCATACAGGAGTGGGAAGGATCTGGGGTTGCCCTAATTGAGCTTGGCCACATGCTCAGGGACTTTCATCTTGCTGGTTTCAGCATGGGCTCTTGGTCTCCACAGGAACTCATAACATGCAGGATCGCTGTTGGGCAACTGCCGGTACTCCAGGTACTCTTCCTGCACCCTATCCAGGGTGATGAGCTTCCAGGGCTCCCCGTAGATGTAACGCTCACTCCCAGCACACACCTCTATCACACCGAACACTTCCCAGACAACCTCTTCCAGGAGCAATTGCCCTCCAAGAAGATCAAGCCCAGCATGATCATCAAGAGGCCAGTCTTGGGAAAGCGCTGGGTATCATTCAGCTCCTCACTGTAGGTGAGGCCCAGGGAAGTGACAAGGACACAGCAGTGGCTGGCAGGATCCACTTCCTTCACATCGATGCCAGAGACCAGCTGCATGCACTCGGAGGCTTTGATGAAGATCTCAGGAAAGAGGTCTTGGTAATCTCTGATGACAATATTCAGCATTTCTGCCTCAGTGATGGGCTCCTTCATTGGATACTTGAGGAGCAGGACATGAACTAAATCAAACATTTTCTGTTGTAGCTATTCTTGCAGCACGGACGCTGAGACTGCCGGGTGCTGGAAGGTGCTTAGTCCCTACTTTTCTTCGGTGATGGAGCCTTCAATGCAGTGGTGCTCTGGATTGGAGGGCAGGCCAGTGGGAGAGGAGGAGGCTCCTTGAGGACTCAGTGTTGCAGCAGCAACCCGGGGTGACAGTAGAGGAGGAGGCAGCATCCCCCTGCTCCTGACCCCTGGAAGCCTGTGCACCCACCAGGCTCTGCGCCACTTTTGGGACCTAAAGGCAATGATGCCTCTGAAAGAGGTGGTGAGGGATGATGGCTCTGGTCAGGGACAGCAGGCAGGAGTGTGGGCAGGAGCTGGGTGATGGGGACCCACAGACCTGGGGAGAGAGGGAGCATGTCAGTGGCCTCAGTGAGATGACACCCTGGGGGCTCTTACAAAGTGCAACCTACAGACCTTCTCCTTAGGTGATGCCCTGTCAGGAAGGTGGGCCAGGCACTGTGAGGTCCCCCCTGTTCTGGGGCCAGCACATCTGGTCACACATGCTTGGGTCCTCCCAGGACCAACAACTGGCATGAGGATGAACGGGCTCTCTCTATTAGGGGTACGAGGTCTCCTCACTCATCCCCCTGTGTCTTCACCTTGATGATGCCTAGCAGGCCTGGGACTCCTTCCTGTGCCAAACTGGAGCTACAACACTCAGACCAAAGTTGTAACCACACTCAGCCCCTTCAGGCAGTAGCGAGGGAGCACCAGGTCTGGCCACCCTGCCTGGACCTTCCAGGGCTGACTGTGGGGACAGGGTGTTTCTGTGAGGCCTCCACTGTTCTGGAGTGGGGTACCACTAGTACTCCCTCACACCAAGGTGTTCACCTTCCTCATGGCCGTAAAGAAGTGTGAATGTATCACATGTGGCCACCCTGCGCAGGGTCACCCAGGGATGAAAGCAGGGGCAAGGTTGGGGCCCCTCTGTCCTGGGATCCTGGGTCTCCATCCACCTCTTGTCTCCCAGCAGGGTCTGGGCATCTCCCTCTGCTCACCTGAGGCCGTGTTCACTATACCAAACCCCTACCCTCCCTCAGCCCTGAAGGTGCCTTTCAAGACGCATGTGCCAGGCCACCCTTCATGGGGCATCCCAGGGTTGATGGAAAGACAGGCATCTGTGGGGTCCTCCCCTATCATGAAGTCTAGGACTCTCTCCCCTCCTCCTTATTTCTGTGTTTGCATCTTGGCTACCTGGTACAGCCTGCATCCCTTTCACTCACACCTATGCCCTTACTTCTCTCTAACCCCTGAGGCATAAGTCAGTAAATGTCATATCTAGACCCCACAGCCGAGGCTTCCCAGGGATGACACTGGGCGTGGAACGGAATGGGCGGTAGGAGGCCTCAGTCCTCCCTCAGGATCCTGACCTTGATGCCTGGCAGAGCTGGTACCCCTACCCTCTACAACCTTGACTCAGACCCAGGTCACAGCAGGCTCTGACTCCCAGCGTCCCCTGAGGTGTAAGGGGGAGGGCCTCAGCCCAACATGTCTGCCCCGGGCTGGCCTAAGGCTGACAGCAAGGACAAAGCTGGATTATTTGGGACCCTCTACCTGGAGTGGGGGGCCTCCTCAGCCCACCCTCATCATCTGACCTCATTCCTAACAGAGCCTGGGAACTCTCCCCTACACCAACCATAAGTCTGGATCTCACAACAAGGGACTGGATTCTGTCAGCGCCCCAGACGCAAGTCAGTGGACATCACATCTGGCCCCCTACATGAGGGCTTTCACAGGCTGAAAGCAGGAACAAGGATGGACTGTGGCGCCCCTTATCGGAAAGTGGTGCAGCCTGGATCCCCGCCTCTATGGACCATAGTCTGCCAGGTCACACCAATGCCCTGACTCCCAGAGTCCCCTGAGGAAGATGTTGGGGGGCAGGGGCACAGTCTGACATGTCTGCCAGGGCATGGTCCATGGCCAACAGCAGAGGCAGGTCTGGATTATTTGAGGACCCTCTACGTGGGGTTGGGGCCCCCTCAGTCCAATCTCATCGGCTTACCTCACTCCTAACAGAGCCTGGTCCCTCTCACTTCTGCCAATCTGAAGTCTGTCCCTCAGACTAATGGCCTCGCCTCTGTCAGCCCCCCAGATGGACGTCGGTGGACATCACAGCTGGCCCCCCACACCCGGGCTTCCCAGGCTGACAGAAGAGACAGAGCTGGATTATTTGTGGACCCCCTACCAGAAGGAGGCCCCCTCAGTACCCGTTCAGCGTCTCTCCTTGACCCTTCACAGAACCTGAGGCCTTTCCTGATGGTCGACTGGAAGTCTGGACTTCAGACCAAGGCCCTATCCTCTGTCAGCCCCCCAGAGAGATGTCGGTGGATGTCACATCTGGCCCGTACCCGGGTTCCCAGGGTTGAGAGCAGAGACAAGGATGGACTATGGGGCACCCCTACTGAGATGCGGCAGAGCCTGGATCTCCGCCCTCTACCACCCTTAGTTGACCCTGGGTCACATCAACATATGACTCCCAGAGTCCCTTGTGTCTTAACGGGAAGGGCTCAGCCTGACAAGACTGTCCCATGGTGGCCCGAGGCTGACAGCAGGGGCAAAGCTGGATTATTTGGGTCCCTCTGCCTGTAGTGGGGACCTCCTCACTCATCCCTCTGTGTCTCACCTTGACTGTTAACAGACCTTGGTCCCTTTGCCCTCGCCCAGCTGAAGTCTGGAACTCACACCAAGGCCCTCACCTCTGTCAACCCCTGAGGCAGAAGTCAGTGGACATCACTGATGGCAGAGTCAGGGATGGGCCCCCTTTGTCCTAGGGTCTAAGGTTCCACTAGTCCTCCTTCAGTGTCTCACCTTGACTGCTGGCAGAACCTCGGACTCCGTCCACACTGACAATGGGATCTCCCACAGCTGACCACTAGAACAGTGCTGGGGCCCCTACCATTCTGAAGTCCAGGGCTGCCTTGGTCCCCCCTCAGGGCCCTCCCCTCGATTCGTACTGAGGCATGGGACACCTCCCTGGGCTAACCTGAGTATATCCCCAGTAGACTAAGGCTTACACTGACCTGAATCCCTTGAGGCAGCACTTCACTGATACAGGTCAAGACATATATTGTCAAAAATTGACAACTCTGCCTGGAGTCTTCCAGCCCTAACAGGGCAGAGATGGATTATTTGGGACTCCTATGTTCTAGGGTGAGTGGGCACCTCAATTGTCACTCATGAGAGCCCTCATCTTGGTCCTTGGCTTCTTGATTAAGCGATCTTTGGGAAATGTCCTTTCTCTTCCACCTTGGACCATTTGTCCAGCTTCAACCCTTGTAAAAAATGACTCCAAGTGCAAGGCTACATGTTAAATGGGGATTTGTTGCATCCATGACCAAGGGTGAGCAGTCGTATATTTAGTGTTTTCTTATTCAAATCTCTTCTGTACCTATTTTTTGTACAATTTTATTAAACTTCCATTGTTTATGTTTTTTTTTTTTAGTCCTTGACGCTACTTGGACAAATGTCTATTTTGTAAGTATTTTCAAAGTAGTGTGTTTTGTCAGTTATTTCTACTGTTATCTGCTTCATCATTTCTTCTTTTATCTTCATTATTTCATACCTTCTGCTAACTTAAGTTGCATATTGTACTTATTCTTTAGTTTCTTGAATTGTGCAGATGTTTCAAATATTTTTATTGTGTCATATATTTAAGACTATGTATTTCCCTCTGAGTTTCACTTGGGCTGTACCACGCAGATAGTGTTATATAGCTTTATGTGTATGACTTGAATTTTTTACAAGTTGAATATATTTTTCTATTACTTATGCTATTAAATTTTCTCTATTTATCACCAAACGAGGGGTGTAATATTATTTTTGAGAAGACTGTGAAAAGTATGATAGAAATAGAATGTCACTTGGAGGAGATTTCAGGCTTCAAAGGCATTTTATTTTGTTTTATTTTTGTCATTAGTTATAGAACAATTTTAAGCATACTTAAATGCTGTTGACAGACTTGAGTTTATTACAGGAATGCAAAGAACTTTAACACTAGAAGACCAACCAATATAACTGGCCATGTGTAAGTATATAGGATTTTCTAGGAAAATTCAATTTAATACAGAGGGAATTTAACGCAGGGGACTTATTACACAAGTGATGGAGAAGCCAAAGGAGAGTTGGAGAACCCAATAATTAGCCACATGAGGAAGTCAATCTCACTTGTAGGTGAGAAGGACAAATACAGGAATGTAGCATTAATGAAGCCTAGGTATTGGGTTCAACAGGGTCTGGAATCATGGTGAGACTATCTGATAGTGGCTGGAGCCATGGACAATGTAGGCACTGAAGAAGAAGTCACCTGATGCAGAAGAATGAGGAGAAAAAACTCTAATAAAGCTATCCTCCTGAACCAAAATGGCAGCCAAATGTTGGTGAGCCTAGAAATTGGAGCCTTCAGCAGTCAAATCCTGGATAGAGGAGAGTAGCATAGTAGAAAATAAGAGATGGATCTCGGAGTAAATACTCCCTGGGCTGGCTCATTATATTAACAGATTCAATGAGACAAATCATATCTACAGTAAATTCATTAATGTTTAAAAAATTTTAATTTTGGGGGGGCACAAGTTGAATTCTGTTACATGTATATATTGTATAGTGGTGAAGTCTGGCATTTGGAGTACCCTTCACCTGAGTAGTGTACATTGTGCCCCATAGATAATTTTCCATGCCTCACCTCCTCCCATCTTCACCCTTTTGAGTCTGCAATGTCCATTACACCACTCCGTGTGCCCTTATGTAGCCATAGTTTAGTTCCCAATTATAAGCAAGAATATGTAGCATTTATTTTTCTGTTCCAGAGTTATTTCACTTAGGATATTGTCCTCCAGTTTTCTCCAAAT
The DNA here is from genome assembly GCA_028534055.1 of Eulemur mongoz. Lineage (NCBI taxonomy): Eukaryota > Metazoa > Chordata > Mammalia > Primates > Lemuridae > Eulemur > Eulemur mongoz. Next base: position 6,734,159 of record JAPYYL010000031.1, on the reverse strand, counting down.
TGCTGCAAAAGATATTATTTCACTCTTTCTTATTGTTGAATAGTACTCCATGGTGCATGTGTGTGTGTGTACACATATATATATATATATATATATCTCAATTTTTTAATCCATTCAGTTGATGGGCACTTAGGTAGATTCCATATATTTGTAATGGTGAATTGTGCTGTGATAAACATATGAGTAGAGATGTCTTTTTATATAATGATTTCTTTTCCTCTGGGTACATACCCAGGACTGGGTTTGCAGGATCAAAGGTAGATTTACTTTTTGTTCTTTGAGAAAGTTTCATACTTCTTTACATTCCCAGCAAGAGTGCATAAGTGTTTCATTTTCACTGCATCCACACTAACAACTAACGTTTTTTGACTTTTTTAGTAATGGCCATTCTAATTGGAGTAAGACGTATCTCATTGTGGGTTTAAGTTGCATTTCCCTGATTACAGTAAATTTATACATAATTGTATTAAATAAAAATTGACATACATTCCAAATAAAAAGAAATATTTCTCAAAGTATAAAATTTTTTACACCCCATCCTCTCCCCCAAAGGATAAATTTTATATCCATGAGTCTATGCTGATAAATAAATAACTGAATACATAAATGGAGGAGAATAGACAAATCATTGTGCAGAAGTGTTACACATCATTTATGTAGATACTCCATACTTCTCAAGTGTTGGCTGGTCACCGTGACTTCCTTCCAAAGAAAGTACAGTGTGGAAAAGGGGAAAAAGAGTAACTCTATAGTAGGGAAGCCTGAAAAATGCTCCCTCTGCCCGGTGATCAAGATTGATATCCACTGTGATAAGTGTCGGGCAGGTGGGAGGTGGAAGGAAGGGATGGGTAAATTCCCACCTAATGGGTATGGTGCACTGTCTGGGGGATGGGCATACTGGAAGCTCTGACTTGGGCGATGCAAAGGCAGTATATGTAACCAAAGGGGTTGCACCCCTGTAATATTCTGAAATAAAACAAAAACAATGATAAGTCATTGCTGATTGTATGTATCTTTGATATGATGTCATGAGAATAGCACTTTAGCTCTGTGATCCTTCCTTTCGAAACCCATAATGCCAAGCTAATGATGACAAAATCATCAGCAACTTTCCAAGAGAGGGCCATCCTACAATATACCTGACTAGTACTCCTCAAAACTGTCAAAGTCATCAAAAACAAAGAATGCCTGAGAAACTGTCATAGCCAATAGATGTCTGAGAAGACATAAGGGGTAAATATCCTGTATAATCTTGGATAGGATCCTGTAACAGAAAAAAGACGTTAAGTAACAACTAATGAAATCTAAAGAAAATGTGGACTTTTGTTAGTAATATTGCATCTCATTAGTTGTAAACAATGTACCATGCTAAGATGTTAATTAATAGGGGAAAGCAAGTGTGGGACATGTGGGAACTCTCTGTACTATGTTTGCAATTTTTCTATGAATCCAACAGTATTCTAAAATAAAAATCTTGATATAATGGAAAAAAAAGAAACGTTAGTCAACTAGATAAACGATAGGTGTGAAAAACATATAGCAACCATGGTACACATATGGGAAAATGTGAAATCTTTACCTTTGAAACTGAAGATTAGACAAGGATTCCTCCTATTACCATTTCTCTTCAATATTTTGATGGACATACTGTCCAGTGCTGTAATGAGAAGCAGAAGAATTAAAGGAGATAGCAATCATAAAATAAGAAATATAGTGTTCATAATTAACAGATGATTAGACTGTGTGTGAAGAAAATCCAAAAGAACTAAAGTTAAAATATTCAATGAAAAAAAGTGAATGTCAAGGTTGCTTGTTATAACATCAATATACAAAAAGTAAACTTTGTTTTTGCAGCAACAAATAGTATATAATGAAAATCAAAGTAAGCCAAATATCTCTTGTAACCTATCATACCAAAATATTAAATATTGAACAGTAAATCTCGCCAAAGAATGTTTAGGAACTGTATGGAAAAATACAAAAGCACTGTTTAGATAAATTAACAAACACCTAACTTAAAGTATAATATGACCATGGATATGAAGATTCAGTTGTGTAAATATGTTAATTCTCCTTAATCTACAGATTGACTGCAATCTAAATAAAAAGTCCCAAAGGCTTTGTGGGTGAATATGTCTGTTTATGTGCATATCTGTGTGAAATGTGACACAATGAGCATAATGTTTAAATTGACATTCAACAGGCCAAGCATAGCCAAGACAGTCTTGAAGGAATAGAGGAAGATAAAACTAGTTACTCTACCAGATGAGTAAGAATTTTTAAAATGCTAGAGTAATTAAGTTTGTGGTATGTGTGCCGTGGTTGACAAGCAGATCAATGGAAATAGCATACTCTTGAAACAGATAGGCTTATATAAGGACCATTGATTTACAAAAATGGTGCAACTGCAGAACAGTGTGGAATCACAGTAGTTTTAGTAAATGACAGTGAAACAACTGGATCTCCATGTAGAAACCCCAATTCAACTGGAAATCTTCTGAAGCTACATACAAATCAATAGCAGAGGGATTCAAGGTCTACTTTTTCAATAGTTGCTATAAAACGTTACAAACACTTGAGAAACTATATTGAATAGTTGAATGAAACTAGCATTGTGGATCAAGTAGGGCTTCAGAAATGCTGGAGGGGAAAGGACTGAAAGAGTTTGGGGACATCATTCAGTGCCAGAACGGATGGAGATGATATGAGCTGGGGAGAAAAAGAGGATATGGCAGCTCCTTCTGCTCCCTGTCTCTGACACAGATGGCCTTGCTACATTCATGGGCCTTCATTTCAAAGAGCTGGATCTGTTGTCTAGAGGCAGCTTGAGAGAAGGCTACCTGGCCCAATGATGTGCTCATTCCACCTCCCACCACAAGCCCTGCTAGCCACTAGTACCTTGGTGCTCCAACAAGTATGATTTCATGTACGAATCCAGAGATGCCTGACAAGGGACTTTGGACTGACACCCTGACCAGGCCCAGGAGGCCTTTAGTGGCTTAGAAGAAAGGCCAAGTTTTCCACACGTGATAGGAGCAGAGTACTGCCTCCCTCTTTACCTGGATGAGAGCTCTTGATGGAGAGAAGGGATTGGGGGCTTTGGCCACTCTCTTTGTTTGGCTCATTTCAAGGTGTACCACAGATGCTGCTCTTTTGCAGAAATCCCTCTCTGCACACCCTGCCAATAGGATTTAGAGCACTTGATGGAGCAAAGGAGGGTGTCTCTCCTTCCTGTGGTCAGAGTTACTCTAAATGTGGAGGGGTAAGTATCATGGGATGACATTGAACTCAATCCAAGTGGGCAGGGGACCTCCAGAGATACCGGTGGGAAGCCTTCCACTACCAGCATGGGAACTATCACCAGTCTGGGGAGGATTCTCCTAACAGTGTCTTTCACAGAGTAGAAGCTTTAATTTTAATAATGTCTAACTTTTCAATGTTTTCTTTCATGAGTCATGGATTTAGTGTTGTATCTAAGAACTCATTGACAAATACAAGGTCACCTTGATTTTCTTCCTGTTATCTTTCAGAATCTTTATAGTTTTGTGCTTTACTTTTAGGTCTAGGATCCATTTTGAATAAACATTGTGAAAGGTGCACAGCAAGTGTCTTCCTCCTTGCTAAGGTGAGGGATACTGTAAATGTGGAGAGGACAAGCATCATGGGATGATATTGAAGTCATTCCAAGTGGGTAGGGGACCTCCAGAGATGCCAGTAGGGGTGCCTTTCCCAGTAGCACATGAACTTTCTCCAGTCCGGGGAAGGGTGTTGCGGAAGTGTCTTCATGAAGACCTTTCAACATCATAATGGGATTTGGAACCTCTGGATGGAAAGGCTTCAGGCTGGCAGTTAGTCTCTAGGGGGCCCTGTAGGAAGGAGGGTGCCATATTGATCCACAAGGCCATCTTTCGTAGATCTTCACTGTGAGAATATGGTGGGGTTCCTGGTGGTAAAACCCAGAATGTTTGCCCTTTAAGGCTGTAGCCCCATGTATTTTATCATTCACACTACCCTACACTCAGCCTTCAGAAATTCATTAAAATCACCATATCATGGTCTTACCAGTTATGACTCCAGTAGCTTCTGCTCCAGGTCAGCAAATCTCATCTGGGCCTTTTTGTATGCACCCATCTTTGCATATTTTGGGTTAGTGGCTTGCCCTGCAACCTCAGTTCTCTGATCTGTAAAAGAAAAATTATTCATTTTCAGTTTGTCAAGTACTTTCTTATTGTAAGGATGGGAGTGTGAACTTACAACTGTATATCTTTGTTAGTGGTTGTTTATTATATATACCTAATTTATCAGTGTCTACTGTTAACATTTCACTAGTTCAAGTGAAGTGTAGAAACCTCACATTCCTTCATGTCCCTTTTCCTATTTTTGATATGATTGTCCTAAATATTTCTTATTAATACACTTACAACCACATCAGTGTTATTTTTGGTTTCACTGTCAAACATAAATTAGAACATTCGAGAGGCAAAAGAAAGTCTATCATATTTAACCACACTTTTGCTTTGTTTCTTCCTTCTCGATGTTCCAATTCCCCATTAACCCTTTTTTCATTTTCTTTCTAGTTAGGGAACTTCCCCTAGCTATTCTTTTATGGTATATCTCCTGGTGAAAAATCCTATTAGTTTTCTTTAGTCTCAGAGTGTCTTGATTTCACCTTCAGTTCTTAAAGATATTTTTCCTATATTTAGGGCTTGGTGTTGAATGTTCTTTTCTGACTGCACTTGAAAGATGTTGTGCCCCTTCCTTATGGCCTCCATGGTTTCTGTTCAAAAAAATTCTCTGTCATTTGAATTGTTTTCCTTCATCATTTCTCTCTTGCTGCTTTCAAGATTTTTTCTTTGTCTTTAATTTTTAGAAGTTTGTCTATTATATATCTTGACTTGGATTTCTTAAGATTTATCCCCTTTAGATTCATTCAGCTTCTTGAACTTGTAAGTTTATTTTTTATATCAAAATATTAGGGGGATACAATTGTTTTTGGTTACATAGATTGCTGTTGTAATGCTTGAGTCATGGCTATAAGTGTACCCATCACCCAAATAGGGTGTACAAATGTTCCTTGTACATATTAGGTAGGGTTTGCCCTCACCCCACACTGTGTTCACGAGATGTGGGTAGGGGGAACCCTGAAGGGGCTGGAAGCCTGGTAATTTATTTTCAAGAAGGTCCTAGTTCAGTGGTCCCAGCAGTGCTTGGGTTCATGAGGGTGGGAAACCTTCCAAGCAACTTGTGAGCCCGCCGATTTCTAGAGGTGTGTGGGAAGGAGGAATGGAACCCTCACCTACCCTTTCCCTGGGCTCTCAGCTTCTCTGGGGTTGATCTTTGCTGATATCTTTTCTTTTTTCTTCCTGTTCTGCTTCACAATTTCTTTCTATGATGTCTCTGTCAGGCTCTGGTACCTTTACATTCAAACTACACCCGAGCTTTGTCAACTCCCCCCTTTCCTTTTTCTGAAAACTTTCTTTCAATATGGGACAATCTGGCAACTTATGTCTCTAGTCAGCCACCTTGAATTTGTAGGTTTATGATGGTTGTTAAATTTGGAAAGTATTCAGCCATTATTTCTTTGAGTACTTTTTTGGCCACATTCTCTTTCTGTTCTCTTTCTGGGACTCCAGCAACATGAGTATTAGATCTTTTATTATAGTCTCATAGGTGCCAGAAGCTCTGCACATTTTCAACTCAGTGTATTTTGTCTCTATTGTTCAAACTAGGAAATGTCTATTGTTCTGTCTTTCAGTTCACCGATTGTTTCCTCTGTTACCTCCATTCTTCTTTTATGCCCATCCATTGAGTTTGTAATTTCAGTTATTGCCTTTTTCAGTTCTAAAAACCTCATTTGATTTTTCTTTGTATCTGCTACTTCTTTGCTGAGACTTTCTATTTCTTGCAGAGATTTTCTATTATTTACACTTATTTCAAGTGTTTTTGTGATATAGGATGAAGAATTTTTATAATGGAAGATTTAACATCTTTGTCAGATAATTCTCACATGTCTGTTGTCTTGGTGTTGACATGCATTGAGTATATATTTTTATTCAGTTTGAGATCTTCCTGGTTCTTGTTATGTGAATTATTTTTGGTTGAGCCATTGACATTTCAATTGTTATGTCATCTTACTCTGGATCTTATTTAAACCTTATGTTTTCACTGGCTTTCTCTGACATTGCTGTAGCAAGAGAAGCAGGACACTATCTCATTACTGCCATGTGGGAATGGAACATCAGGTAGAGGCCTAGTAGAGAGCCAGAACTTCCACCTTGGAGCTCTAGTGGCACAATCTGTTACTGTGTGGCACTTATGCAGAACTCCCAACTTCAGCCAGCCTCTGCTGATACCTCCCTGTCTGGGAGGCATGAGTATCCTTCATTACTGATATCCATGTAGCCTCCACTGACCATGGAGAGTGAAGATGGGCTCATTATTGCTGGACAGTTGTGAAAATCCTCACTCTTTGAGAAGCCTCTGATGACATTCTAGTTGGGAGATGAAAGGGTGACTCATTACCTTTGGTTGGAAGTGTAGTTTCCTCATGAGCTGCACAATGTAGTGTTAGGTGGACAATTCTTCATTACTACCTGGTCGGGATGATACTCCAACCTCCCTACTCAGTCTCCTTTAAGAGTACTCTAGTGGTGCTGAAGTGGTAATTGGAGTTCTTAGTATAGCCTGGTGAAGGTGGCAAGCCAGGCTCCCTACTTGACCCTTGCTGGAATGGGTGTGGGTGGTAACACAGTTTTGTGGGTTTTTTTTTTTTTTTATGGTGATGGCATTTAGTGGGAGTAGGGCAACTATGTCTAAAAATTTTATGTCTTGCCTTTTTCCTGTATTTTTTTTTTTTTTTGTTAGAGACAGCAGGCTTTTGTTAAGGCTTCCCCCCAGAGACTGTACCTGTTGACCTTTCCATGGGCCAGCTTATTTTGCTCCATTTCTGGGTTATAAGAGGCTTAAGGAAAATCAGGGAACTTACCACCTTGTTGTTCCTTGGGTTCCAAGGTTGCTAGCCAGTCTGCTTCTTCTCTCCACCATTCAAAGCCTTCTAATTCTTATTTTATATATAATGCTCTGGGTGTTTAGTTGTACTTAGCAGGAGAAATAGGGGAAAGCATGTGCACTTGACCTTCCCAGAAGTGGAAGTTTACTCCCTACAGATAGCTTTAAAACAATAATAAAACTGAATAATAGACAGTTTTGATTTTTGTCACCATCATACTCTAGTATTTCTTTATAATTCCAATGATACTTTCCTCCCCAATCTTTTATCTTTATCCTTTTAAAAATCTGCTTTTTAAGTGGGGAATGTCAACCTAAATAACAAACAAAGTTGATCTCTGAAAGAAAATGGTGTTGCTTTGGGACTAGACCATTGTAATAGAATACATGTGCCATAGTAAACTATGTGCATATTCAGGGAGATAAAGGAAGACAAAGGTTTTATAAGGAAAAAATGAGAAGTATTACATAATTGTTTTGAGGTAATCTTCCTTGGCTACAAAGTGTGGGGAGTTAGCTATGCTCCCAGCAAATGATCAGGTCCCACAGGCAGCGGTCATTGCAAAGGATAAAGAAATACTAGAAAATAGAAATAAAAGAATACACAGAGATCATAGTACAGTTTTATAAAGAATACATGCATAAAAATGGGGTCTCGGGTGTCCCCACAATATTCCCGTAAATTGTGAGGCCACGAGTGAAGTTTCACATGAGTATTTATGGGTACAGTGATTGGTTGCCAGGGGTAACAGATTTACATGCTAACAGTTCGTTTTAGGTTAAGTCTCCCAAAATACTTCAAGTGATCCCTTAATTAACTTTCTCTACATGCGAAAATGGTTACAAAATCATTCTAAGACAAACTTCTAAGTTCTAAGATAAAACTATCACTTTAGCAGAAAAGTTAAACAGACATATAGTGGCTCCATATTTCTTTATCTAGTTATTGTGGATTGAGACACATAATCATGAGTCAAGCAAGAGCTGTCCTTTGAGCTAATTGCTTTTAACCCCAGGTGTCTGTCTTTTGGGTGGGCACTCTTTGATCATCTCTCATTTGATGGCTCAATGTAAACCTGCTTTGTCATTCAAAGCAGGTAAAAAGCACAGGTTTGAGACTCCAGCATCACCTTGGAAAGCACCTGATACCGACCTGTGAGATACCCTCCTGAGGTGAGGCAGCTTTTGATATGCGAATTGACACGTTCACATATTCCTTCAGGGAAAAGCCCTGCAAAACTCCTGAGATCATTTCTGTCTCTAATATAGCAATATTAATCTATGGACCGACAACAAAGTCCAATAACAAGGGTGATGCCAGTCTGAAGTTGGACAGGCAGTTGCTGGGCTTATGTCTTTGAAGAAGTAATTTTTTGTTTAAAGTTGTGATGGCCTCTGTGCATGAAGATTGTGGTTTTTGCAGAGTCTCTTATGATGGTTTTGTTATCAGCCACACAAGCATAAGAACCCTCTCTTTGTGGCCCTTCCTAGCTCTATTTGTCAGGGTTCTCTTTAGGTTTAGTGACTCCATTTTGAATCTAACAACTTTTATGGAATATAATTTCTAAAAATAGTTTTATCATGGAATGGTCAGCATACAATAAACTTATCAAAATGTATAATTTGATAAGTATTACATATCTGTGCACCAGTAAGAGCCACACCAGAATCAAGAGAGTGAACATATCCATCACCCTGAAAACGTTATTTCTAGCCCTCAGTAATTCCTCCCTCCTGCTATTCTCTGAACCTCCATTCCCAAACAAACACTGATCTGTCTGTGATCACAGATTAGTTTAAATTTTAAAAGTTATACAAATACATAGAATTGGAATGGTTGCGTCATATGTAGGGGCAATTTTAATATTTTAAGAAATTTTTTTTCCCCAATGTACATTGTTGTCTGCTTTGCTGAAGTTCAGTTGCTTGGAAAAATTGGATAGCTACACGCAGAAGAATGAAACAGGAGACCCATCTCTGACTACTCACCAATATTAATTCAAGATGGATAAAAGACTCACATCTAAGTCATGAAACCATAAGTATTCTGCAGGAAAATGTAGGAAGAACTCTTCTAGATATTGGCTTAGGCAAAAATTGATGACTAAGACTCCAGTGGCAATCATGGCAACAACAAAAATAAATAAGTGGGATTTGATTAAACTAAAAGGCTTCCGCACAGCTCTGGAAACAATCAACAAAGCAAATAGCTCACAGAATGGGAGAAAATATTAGCACACTATGTGTCTTATAAAGGACTAATATCCAGAATTTACAAATAATTCAAGCATATCAGAGAGAAAAAAAAAAAGATCCTTATTATAAAGCTGGGAAAAGACATGAACAGAAACTTTTCAAAAGAAGATAAATGGCCAGTAAGCATATGAAAAAGTGCTCAACATCATTAATATCAGGGATGTGCAAACTAAAACCACAATGAGATATTACCTTACCCTAGTTAGAGTAGCTTTTATTAGAAAGACCAAAAGCAATAATGCAGAAAGAAAGAAACACTTATACAGTGTTGGTGGGACTGCAAATTAGTACAACCCTCATGGAAAACAGTAAGGAGATTCTTCAGAGATTTAAAGTAGATCTACCTATTGATCCAGCAACCCACTACTGGATATCTACCCAAAGGAAAAGAAGACAGATGCTCTTGAATGTTTATTGCAGCACAATTCACAATTGCAAAGATGTGGAATCAATCCAAGTGCCCATTGAGTCATGAGTATATTAATAAAATGTGGTATGTGTATACCATGGAGTACAACTCAGCCATAAGAAAGATGGATTAATGCCTTCTGCAACAAGCTGGATGGAACTGGAGACAATTCTCCTAAGTGAAGTATCTCAAGAATGGAAAAACAAACACCACATGTCTTTACTATTAAATTGGAACTAACTGCTGTGCACACATGTGCACAGAGGGAAGGAAAACTCAGGGGAAATCAAGCACAGGGTGGAGGGGAAAGGAGGGGCGACTCAAACATTTCAAAAGCAACCCATGTAACTTCAAACATTTGTATGCCCTTAACATTTTGAAATAAAAAAAATTAAGAAACTACACAACTGTGTTTTAAAATGTGTGTACCTTTTCACATTATCTTGCCAGAACCTCAAATGCAATGTTAAACAAGTCCTCTCTCCTTACCATGAAATCATTAGTCTTAGCTTGTATTTTTTTTTTTACATGCAAACATTCATCACAACTTCTGGCACATGAACATTCTCCTTATCTGCCCTGTGCTGATAAAACCCAGGCTTGTTTACTATACACCTACAGAGATGAACACAATACCCAGAACTGAACTAAGGGTAGGATACCCAAGGCAGAGAGTTTATTCACTGAAGCCTTGACTGTCTGAAGGCAGTGATTTCAGACTGGAAAACGGAAAACAAGGGGGACCTGTGTAAACAATGGGAAAAGAAGGTGGAAGGAAAAGTTCCCTGGTGGTAGCCAAGAAGCAGATAGCCTTCATGGGGCATAAGAAACATCTGTAAGTGAGAAGTGGAATGATTCACATTTTTACAGAGACTTAATATGGCCACATTTTCACAGAGGGATTTTAGGTAAGACATATGGCACTAGGTAATGGTGAAAAGTAGGCAGAACAGAATGAACTAGTCAATGGGGTGGCTGTGGGGAAAGGCTTGGAAGAGACACAGTCTCTCTGCTGTGTGATCCACCAGAATCCAAGATGAAGAAATGAAGAGGGTGGAAGGTCAGTTTGGAGGGCTTCTTAGGGATGTTAAAGAAAATCTACCTTTTTCCAACCAGAGCATCTAGGCTACCCCGCATCCTCTCTCCTGGAGTGTCAGGATGGTGCCTTGAAAGACAATTAAGTTGCATCTTGACACCCACTACCTCCCCCGGGTGATGGGATTGTGTCAGAATGGTGCTTTGTGATATCTAAGCTGTGTCTTGGCCTCCCCAGCATCTTTCCCCACACCCACCCCAACCCCATGATGTCAGTGTGGTGCTTTGTAACGTCTAAAGTCCCCTAGGGCTCCCATTGGCTGGGGGTGGCTTGGTGACCAAACAAAGCTTAGGGGCCACACCCTATCCTGGCAAGGAGAGGGTATATATAGGGAGGTCAGGCAGCCTGGGTAGAATGCTGCGAAGCACTGACATGGTGAAGATGACCAGAAAATCAGAAGCCTCTGGCACCTCATTGAGCAACACCCTGCCAATGTCAAAGTGGGGAAGAAGACGAAGGCCTCTTGTCAGCCCAGGTCCAGAGGCAGCTTCAAGGTGAGCAACCCACCCAAGCTCCTCCCCAAATTCCCCTCGAGTCCTGCCCCCCACTCTCCCCCTGCCCTCACCCAACAGAAACTCCCCTTGGGCCGCACCCCTTCCCATGCTCCCACCCCTGTTCCACCCTCTTCCCCCAAACCAGTGCCCTTTTGTGATCTCTCGGGGTTGTCCTTGCAGGTGCCCAAGGTAACCAGCAAGGCAAAAGGACCCGTTTGAGGCACTTTGAGGAGAAAAGCTTCTCCAATAGTGCCCACCCTTTCAATTCAACCCAAAGAGGAGACAGAGCTGACACCATTTGACCTTTGTCACCAGCTGGATGAGGAACTCAGACAAAATGAGCCACAGCAGGCCCCAGAGAGCGGGGAGAGCTCCACCACCTCAAGCGTCACCCTCAGCAGCCAGTATCTTCCAAGTGAGGCCAGCGTCCTCAGAGCTATCTTTGAAGTGTCCAGGGCTCTGGCTGCAGGGACATGGCCAAACTTGTCAATGAGGAATTTTTCACCAATGGGGTATATGATAGTGATGAACACAAAATCAACCACCTGTGAAATGGTGCGTGAGTCCCTGACTGTTCTATGATGGTGGGGAGGGAGGAAGGAGGGAAGAGGTGGGTGAATGGGAAGGGAGGTGGTGGGTCCTGCGGGATTGGGATCAGATCAGCTGGTCCACGGAGAGCCAGACACACAGGGCTGACCCCTGGACCAAATTTCCTCCTTAACACTTTCATCCAATGATGAATCAAAAAAAGGCTTAGTATATTTTTGGAGTGTGTGTGTGTGCATGTGTGTGTGTGTGTGCGTGTGTAAGGGGACTAGAAAGTGGAAAAGGAGAAGTGTGGTGTGTATGGGACACGAATACCTCCTCCCAAAAATGTACACAAAGTAACTGCCTTCAGGAATCCCACCCAGTGGTGTTTGTTACCTTGGCTAGGCTATGGTACCCAGATGTGTGGTCAAACACCTGTCCAGATGTTGCTGTGAAGATATTTTGTAAATGTGATTAACATTCCAATCAGGTATGTGGGCCTCATCCAATCAATTGAAGGCCTTAAGAGTAAAGACCAAAATCCCCCAAAATGGAAGGCATTCTGCTGCAGAATGCCTTCGGACTCAAAACTGCAACATCGACTCTTGCTGGGAGTTTAAGTCTGCTTGCAGCCCTGAAATTTCATACTTGATAGTACCCTCCATCTTGTAAGCCAGTTCTTTAAATTAGATCTCTCTCTCTCTCTCTCTCTCTGTTTCTGTCTCGGTCTCTGTCTCTCTGTCTCTTGGAAAGCAATAGAGAGTATGTATATATATATATATATATTTGTGTGTGTGTGTGTGCAAATATACATACACACATGGAGAGAGAGAGGAAGAAATAGAGAGAAACTATAAACACTCACACATTCATACACACACTTAAACATCGTATTGGTTGTTTCTCTGGAGAACTCTGAATGATATACAGCCTATGCTGTAAGCAAATAAAGGCTCTCAGAAGCACCAATCATGTAATCTTATGAAAAGTCATTGACAAGTCTCCAATCACTAAGATGATGGTGTTTGGACACCATGAATATAACCCTGCTTATGCACTTTCATGTTAAGAAAACTTAAGGTTGAGCAGTTGCCTAACAATGATGGGACAGGGGCAGTGGGAGTGTTCAGCCTCTAGTGCAGTCAGTAACTTGCAGGTAATTGTTAAATATTAATATCTTTGAGATAATTGTTGATTCACTTGTGAGGAATAACATGGAGCTATCACATACTCTTTAGCCAGCTTCTGCTAATAATAACATCTTGCAATACAATAGTACAATATCACAACTGAGATAGTGACATTGATACCGTCAAGACACTAAACATTTCCATCACCACACACTTCCCTCATGTTACCCTTTTATGAGATATCCACTTCCCTTTCACACCCACTCTCTTCCCCTTAACTCCCGGCAGCCACTAATCTGTCCTCTATATTCATAATTTTCTTATGTCAAGAATAATATATAAACTAATTCATACAATATGTAACCTTTTTGCATTTAGCATAAACTATGGTCTAAATGTTTCCCCAAAAAATTCATAGGTTGAAACTTAATTGACAGTGTAATACTATGAAAAGATAGGACCTTTAGGAGGTGGTTGAGTCATTAGGGTGGAGCCCATATGAATGGGATTAGTGATCTTATAAAAGAGGTGAGGAGGAGCAGTTTGCCCCTTCTGCCATGTGAGAACACAACAGAAAGCACCAGCTATGAAGCAGAGAGCCTTCACCAGATATCAGATCTGCTAGCACCTTGATCTTGGACTTCCCAGCCTCTAGAACCATGAGAAAATAATTTTCTATGGTTTATAAATTACCCAGTCTAAAGGAATTTATTTCATTATAGCTGCCTGAATGGACTAAGAAAGCATTCTCTTGAGGGGTTGCATATATCAATAGTTTCTTCCGTTTTATTGCTAAGTACAATAGTATTCTAGGCATTGATCTACCATGGTTTGCCCCATTGAAGGTCATTTGGGCTGTTTTCAGTGTTTGGGTATCATGAATAAAACTGCTATGAACATTTATATACAGGTTTCAGTGTGATCACACATTTTCATTTCTCTGGGACAAATGTCCAAGTGTGAAATCTGAGTTGTATGTTAGTTGCATGTTTTAGTATTTTTAATTAATAGGCTTTAATTTTTAGAACTTTTTATTTTTTGGAATGGTTCAAATGGTCGTTTAATATGAAGGCTCTTTTGGTTTGTTTGTTTGTTTGTTTTTCAGCTCATTAAGGGAGTACAAAAGATCAGGCTATAAACATTGCCAATGCCTCCCCATCCCCCCGAGTCTGAGCTTCAATTGTGTCCTTTCCCTAGACAGTGCACATCACACTCATCATGTAGGTGTGCACTCATCCCCTAATTTATAGACTATTGAGCTGAAAATACTGAGATTTCACAAAACCATTCTGCCATATAGTTTCCTTATCATTAACTTTTTATGTTAGTGTGGAAAATTTGTTAAAATTAATAAACCAATATTGATAAATTATTATTAACTAAAGTCTATTGTTTATGTTAAGGTTTACTTTTTGTGTTGCACAGTTCCATGGTTTTGGAAAAATGTATAATGGCATTCATCCACCGGTCCAGTATCACATAGAATAGATTCACTGCCCTGATGAACTTCTTGTGTTCTGTCTATTCACTCCTATCCCTTCTCCCTGAATCCCTAAAACCACTCATCTTTTTATTATTTCAATAGTTTTGCCTTTTCTAAAATGTCATATGGGTGGAATCACATAGGGTGCAGACTTTTCAAACTAGCTTCTTTCACTTAGCAACATACGTTTAAAATTCCTCTCTTTTTTTCATGGCTTGATAGTCATTTAAAAAAAATTGCTGAGTGATATTTTTATTCTGTGGTATGGATGTACCACAGTTTGTTTATCCATTCACTTATTGAATATCATGGGATATCGTGGTTGCTTCCAACTTTAGGATTAATAAACCTGCTATAAACATTGGTGTGCAGGTTTTTGTATGGAGGAAAACTTTCAACTACATAGAGTGAATATCTAGGTGTGTGGTTTCTGCAATGTATAGTAAGGTCATGGTTAGCATTGTAAGAAACTGCCAAACTGTCTATCAAACTGGCGTACCATTTGGCATTCCTACCAGCAATTAATTGACATTCCTGTTGCTCAGCATCCTCACCAGCAATGGTTACTGTCAGTGTTTTCCATTTCAGGCATTGCATAGGTGTAGTGATATTTCATTGTTGTGTAAACTTGTAAATACCTAATGACAAATGATGTTGAACATCCTTTCATGTGCTTCCTTGACATCTCTATATCTTCTTTGACAAGCTGTCTTTTCAGATCTGTTGTCTATTTCATAACTGGTCATTTGTTTCCTTACTGTTGAGCTACAAGAGATCTTTGTATATTTTGGATACAAGTTCTGTATCAGATATGTATTTTGCAATTATTTTCTCCCAGTCCATGGCTTGTCTTTTCATTCTCTTGACAGTGTCTTTCACAGAGCAGAAGTTTTTAATTTTAATAATGTCTAACTTATCAATTTTGCCTCCATAGTGGAGCAGCAGTCCAGTTTCCCCTTGCTAGTCCAGATCAGTCACCCCAGCCAACACAGCAACTCTTAGCCTGTTGAGTCAGAGGCTTGAAGAGCCCAAAGTGACTGGTGGCAGTCTTCACTTCCAGTTGAGTGGAATCACTGTTGTGTCTCCTGGAGGAAGCATTCCTTCACCTGGACTAAGACTTCTAGGCCAGCACAGCATAAGGTTGTTGTGAGAACAGGAAGCAAAACTTTTGCTCGTAGGTCACTAGGGGTAAGGTGAGTAGTGACACTCCCATTTACACCCCTTAATTCCTGGACCTTTGAATCCTGGCTATGACAGAAATGACACCTTATATTGGATGCTGATTGAGAGCATATATAGCCTTCTAGAGAACTGCAGCCCTGCAAAGTATTGTCACCTACTTGGTACAGTTAACTATGACTTGAAAAGGCCATTACCCTGTTATTTTTCACAAATATATTTTTTTGTGTATCTATACATATACATATATATAGCAAATACCTTTATTTCCTTTCCTCCTTTCCCCCCCCACCATCATGTATCATGCAGGTGTTGACTTCATACCAGTATTTAAGTATTGTTGATTTTATGTAATATGTTTTAAGTTATGGGATATCAGCACAAGAAAAACCTCTTTGAAGGAACTGATCTCCTCTTGTGGGTAAACAATTAGTATTTTTCCATTTGTGTGCAGGACAGTTGTATTATGTTAGGCAGAATCATGACCTTGCTATTATCTTTATTTGGAGCTTAGGTATGGTCTAAGCAGCTGTATATGGGTGCCAGGTGGAGAAGGGTTTCACCGATGATGGTTAATTTTATGTGCCGACTTGGCTAGGCTCAGATAGCTGGTCAAACATTGTGTCTGAATGTGCTTGTGAAGGTGTTTTTGAAGGAGGTTGGCATTTCAGTCAGTAAACTGAGCAAAGAAGATTGACCTCACCAATGTGGCAGCCACTGAGATCCTCCACAGAACAAAAAAGTGGAAAGAGGGTGAATTCTCTCAATTTCCAAGCTGGGGTATCTGTTTTCACCTGTTCCCAGACCACTCATCTCTGGGTTCTCGGACCTGCAGACTCCAGGACTTATACCAGCAGCTCCCCTCCTGCCTGGGATTCTTGCGTCTATTTCTGTGGAGAACGCAGACTGTTACAAGCATGTCGGCCACTGTCTACACTGCACTCTGTTTAACCTAAACCCATGGCCTGAAGTAACCCCTGTTTATGGAGCTAAACTTCAGGTCTAGCCGTGGCACCTGTCCAGACATACAGGATATTTTGCTATCACCCAGTGGACACCTACACCTAGATGGGCCAGAGCACCTTGCCATCTACACAGTCCCCACTGACCTCATCCTCCCCACTCTTCCTCATCCCATCATGACCAACTCTTTCACCTTCCCCCTCACCTTCAGCTAAGGGGAGCGGCTTCTAGTCAGGAGCCCCAAAAGTCAGATCATTATAGATTCTCTCCATCATTTCACACCCCAACTTCCTAAAACTCTCACTTGTGTCTCTACCTCACCACCCTCCCCGCATCAGAGACAATTAAGTAACTGGTTCCTTCTTTGGTTTACTTGTTCTTTTACCTCAGTATATGTTCAATAACTGTTTGCTGGATGAATGAATGAATGAATCAAAATACCAGAGGGTCCCATTGGCCCATTCAAAATGTGAAGCCTGCCCCCCGCCTGGGCCTCCTGCCTTCATGGAAGGCATGTGCCACAACTGCTCATCTCACATCAGAATTTCCCTGGACTGTCCCTGAGAGTTTCATCGTGGACGTCTCCTCCCAGGCCCAATCACCATCTTGGAGGTGTGGACGCTGCCAACAGGATGGGGCCTGATGCTTCCTGCACTAGGCCCCACACTTCCCAGTCAATGTGACAATGAAGGGTGCCACCTCCTTTGTCATGGCACGTCCACAGCCAGTCCCTCATTGGCAGAGTCTGGGGTGTTTAACTCCAGGGCTTCCTTCCTCGTGTTTCCCCTCCAAGCAGCTGCACTGCTGCCTTCCTCCACCCAGTGCTCTTCCAGGCCTGTCTCAATTGTCGATATCAATTGCCAACATGCCCACCCATGCAGTGGAGTTTTAGGGGGCCCAGGGTACACAGGAGATGAAATCCTGGCCCCCACAGGTGTCAAGACAGCTCTCAGCCTCATACCCTGGCCAGGGTGCATTGGACTGCTAGAGGTGTAAAGGGACTCCAGGGGACTCACCCAGAGTGATTCATGGTGCCCATTTTGCTCTTTCCAATAGAGATGGGGGCTCCTATGGTAGCTGGGGTGTTTTCATTCACCCAACAGGCCTGGACACTCAGATCACACTGCAGCTTCCAGCTGGGGACGAAGGATAGGACCCCAATTTCCCAAGCCCATACATGGGCCTTGTCCTGTTCTCCCTCCTTCCTGCTCTTTCCATTCCTCTTGTCCTTCCCCACTGGGCTGAGCTCTGGAGGCAGAGCTCTGAGTGCCAGCCTGCCTGGGGCTCTGTGGCCATGGCTTTAAACCTGGTCTCTCTCCTGGACTCTGGCCACTGCTGTCCTCAGCATCCCCCCAGAACTCCTCACTCACTGAGATATCCTGTCTGCTCCTCTTTTCTGGCTTCTGGTTACTCTGACCAAATCTTTCCTTCTCTAAATGAAAAGGTATGCTGGCATTTCAGATGCTTAAATCAAGCCTGTGCTGGTCTTACCCAGCACATCACTGCCTGAATCCAGCTTCATCTGGAGAAGGAATTAACCTAATCAGAGACAGTGGAGATGCAAATTAAAATAACAGTGAAATGATATTTCTTCACCAAATTTTATTCATAATTTTCACCAAAATTTAAAAGATTGATAAAACAAGATATTTGTTAGCGTGTGGGATATTCACATACATTTCTGAGAAAATACATTGGTACCTCATTTTTGGAATAAAATTTTGATGATATTTGTAAAAAGTTGAACTATTCATACCATTTCCTCTTTCAGCCAATGTCCATGTTAATGTATCGTTCTTATTAGAAAACATGCATATTTGCCCAAGAACTTCAGGTTCACAGATATTATTTCAGTTCTATAAATCATCGCAAAAAAATGGAAAACAGTTTACGTGCTCATCAGGAGAAGAAAGGTTTGGTTAACTGTGACACACAGCTACTTTACAGTTCTAGGGAGAAGTTACAAAAGTGATGGTGGAAGGCCTGCACCCATCTTATTAAGTGGCAAAATCATGTGATAGATCTATATGTACATCATACCTTAGAGTATTTAACAGTACTATATGTTTTCATTGTGCATTTACGTCTAAGAAAACCCTAGAATAAGGCTTAAAATAATGCACAACATACTTTCTGAACAATAGTGGTGACATCTGAAGAGGGGACTTAACTGTAGATAAACTTTGTAAAGAGAAAAATTGTGATTTTTCCATATTTTTAGAAGTTTTTGTAAGAAGAATATAGGCAATATTCTTTTGCAATTGAAATATCTAAATAAGCTTGACATCAAAATAGTAGCTGTGTATTATTTGAATTAACTGCAAGTTTATGCAACAAACTCTGAAATTTGAATGGCTTAACAAAAGAAAAGCTTATTTTCCATGCATATAAATTCTGATGTGGTTTGTCAGGGGCTCTCAAATGACCCGAGGGCCCAGGCTGCTTCCTGCCTGTGACTCCCCCATGTCACATGGAGTTGCCTTGCTTGCCATTGAATGGAAGGAGAACGCGAGGAAATGGCACACTGTCTCTCCAGTGCCTAGATGTGACAAACAATGCCTCTGCTCGTGATGCAGTGAGAAAGGATAGTCACATGACTCTTCCTCATTACAGGTGGACTGCAGTGTTCCCATGTGTCCAGGAAGGAGAGGAAGACAAGATGTGTAAGAGCACTTAAAATCCTTGCCACAAACTGTTACACAGTAGATGCTCAACGAAAGGAAATGGCTGTAATGTGTTATGACAACACCCCTTATGGCTGGGAGGAGTTTCTGAGAAGGCCAGATTTTTCCCAGGCTCTCCAATTTTTTAAAGTACCTACTACATGACAGGTGCTTTCAATCGCAGGATCATATGTAGTTTTCCAAGGATCCTGTAAATGTCAGCAGGAAGGCTTTGCCGTCTTCACTCAATGGCACTTTTCTGCACTATCCTTTACAGCAACATCTGTCATCCCAGTAGGCTGAGGACTCTTTCTCTTTCCATTTGACATAGGGACAAAATCTTAACCTGTGAGTCTCTGCTACCCTCTGCATGACTGAAGATCTGCACAGGATGTCCTTCGACACACTGAAATCCAGGACTTTCCTGTGGGGCAGATACATAGAGCAGAAGTAGTGGAAAGATGATGGTTATTCCTTCATTTTCAATCTGAGCAGGCATGTCTACTAAGGAATCACTTTTTATTTCCTAGGAGAATAACAGAATTTCAGGAATTTAGCTTAAGGAGATATTTGATTCAAAGTGATTTCCATAGTTTTTCCTCACTTACCAATGAAAAGGAGATGCTATGAACTGAACTGTTTCCCCTTGCCCCAAATTTTTATGTTGAAGCCCTATGGCCCAATGTGATGTATGTGTAGATAGGGCCTTTCAGAAGTAATTAGGGTCAAATGAGGTCATGAGGATGGGGCCCTGATGATGGGAGTAGTGCCTTTATAAGAAGAAACATCAAAGATCTTTCCTGGCCTCTCTTTCTCTCTCTGCCATGTGTACACACAGATAGGGCAGCTGTCCACAAGCCAAGAAGAGAGCACTCACCAGGAATCAAATCTGCCAGTACCTTGATCTCAGACTTCCTAGCCTCCAAAACTGTGAGGAATAAATATCTGCTGTTTAAGCCTCACACTCTATGGTATTTTGTTCTGGCTGTCTAAGCTGACTAATACGGAAGGCTTTGGTTTTTGACCACACCGAAAATCTCTTTAATCTATGTATGTGCTAGGTGGCCAGTTTCAAATAACACACCCCATTAAAATCCTATTGTAAATATCCGGGGAGGGGTTTAAAAACTTTCTCTCTAACTTCTGCATTATATCTCAGGAACTGGTAAATTATGGGCCAAATCAGACTCCACTCAGCAGCTTATTTGGAAAACTTTTGAGGAATGTGTTGAAGATCCAACAGGACAATCAGGTGTCTAAAATTCAGTATTCAAAGTCAAAAGGACCTTTGCTATCAGAGGGGCTCCAGGCTGAGAAAGAGGAACAATTAAGGGCCTTCTGCAGAGAGTAGAAATACTCTATGTCGGGGGATGAGAGGTGACTCTGGGCAGTTGCACTGGCAGCAGGGCACAGCCTTTAGAGGATGCAGCCCTAGAGAGCTGTGCAACAGGCTGGATTCCAGAGTTGGACAGGCAGGCCCACGGCACAAGATTCAGGAAATGGCACAGTAATGCAGTCAAGTACTGGTATTGCATAAAATTGCTGGCATCTGGGCATGTTTGGCTCTCAAGGAAACACATACAATCCTTAAATTGTATTTGGTTCACACTGCTTCCTCCTTCTTGCCTTTGTCACTGCAGGCTGCCATAAGGAAATGCTATAGAGCGGGAGCTCAGACAACAGACATTTATTTACTCATAGTCCTAGAGTCTGGAATGTCTTAGACCAGGGTCCCAGAGTAGTGGGTGTCTGGTGAAGACTTTCTTTCTGGCTCACAGATGGCCACCTTCTCTGTGTGTCCTCACATGGCAGAGTGAGATAAAAAGAGCAAGCTACTTTTCTAGTGTCTCTTTTGTAAGAGCATTAATCCCATGATGAGGGCTCCACCCTCATGGCCTCAACCAAACTGAATTATCTCCCAAAGGCCCTATAACTAAAGACTATCACATTGGGGCTTAGGGCTTCAACGTATGAATTTTTGGGGACACTTCAATTCCATAGCACTTTTTTAAGCCTGCTTTTAGTGCCTTGACCACAGTTCTTGTTTTGTTTGCCTGAGAAACATTATGGAATCATGAGAAGAGAAATGAAGCAAGAGTAAAGCCTGCTTCATGGTCAGAGGAGTGGGAATGGTGTGGACTCTAGGTGAATTCAGACCATATGCATTAGTTTTCTCGGGCTGCCATTTGAACATGCCATGGACTGGGGTGTTTAAACAACAGAAATGTATTATGTCATTGTCCTGGAGCCTGGAAGTCCACGATCAAAGTGATGGCAGGGTGGGGTTGTTCTGAAGCCTTTTTCCTTGGTTTTGAAGATGGCTGTCTTCTCCCTGTGTCTCCACATGGTCTTCCCTCTGTGTGTCTGTGTTCTAATCTCCTCTTCTCATAAGGACACCAGTAATTAAAGTAGAGGCCAGCCTAATGACCTTATTTTACCTCAATGTCCTATTTAAAAGTGTATCTCCAAATACAGACATAGTCTGAATTCCCGTGGTTTAGGGATTCAGCATATCCATTTTAGGGCAGACACCATTCTGTCCATAATGGCAGGGGATCTAGTCCCAACCCTGTTGCTTACTAGCCACGTGGTTATGGAAGTCTACCAAGCCCTGTGAGCCCAAAGTTCTTCATCTGTGAAATAGATTTGATAGTATCTGTCTGGTAGGACTGTTGGATTGAGTGCAATGTATGCAAAGCACCTGCCACAGTGTCTGGCGTATGTTACATCTTTCCTGATTGAAAATTATTTGCATTACTAGTATATTTGGACCTCAGGTCCTACTGTACTTACCTCTGGGAATTTTGTCTGGGAATTTTGTTTTTGCTAGTGTCGTTATTATCTAGGAAACCTCTGAGTATGCAGCACAATAGGACAGGGAATTCCAATTCAGCCAAAAATGTTGCTTCATGGATAAAACTCAGTAAAAATTTCCTCCTAGATGATTTACTATTTAATTTGGGTGTGGGGAAGTCTTCCCCAGCTGGATACAGCTTTAAGCTCCTGGCATCTGAGTCAAGGACCAACCCCTTTCCTCTCTCCCAGCTGCTTTTCCAGCCAAACTGCTTTTTTTATCCATTTCATCACCACTAAAAATAAAGCCCTTACAATTGGCCCAATTACACTTGAGATAACCTTATTAAAATTCCACTTTAATAGGGTCCACTCTGGCTCTCCCAGCCAGGCAGATGTGTATCTGTCCAATGGCTTGGGTGCCTCACTTCGTGGGAGATTCACCTTATGTCTCAGGCAATACCTGCAGAGGATGATTATCTGTCACCTGGCTCGTGCACTGTGCTCAGCCGCAGTGGGACAAGAGCACAGGACACCTTCCACACCCGCCCCAGCTGGAGATACCTCTCTGCTTTGATCAGCATCCAGAAGGAATTGCTCAGGGCAGTTCTCCCTTCCAGGCTTTGCTCTCAGTGCTAAGTCATGAGTCACATGGTCTGACGGTCTGGACCTGCCACCATCCAGCTTCATTACAACCAACTCCCACTTAATAACTGCAGTTCCCCCAACCCCCAAACTTCCCTGGCTCAGGGCACTCACACCCCACTGCTTTCAGCAGAAGCACCACCCTTCTACCCTTCCGTCACTTGTTCTCTAGAACTTAGAGGACATCTCACCACCTTAACTATATGACTGCAGCTCCCATACTCTAATTCTATGGGAAGGGGTGGGTCTGGCTTACCCTAATGTCTCTGTTAACCCAGGACCTTTCAAAAAGCAGATGGTCAATGAATAATTGGGGAACAAACGTGCCAGTGACCAGCGGCTCTTATTTGTTGAGATTAAATTGCCCCTACATTCTCAATTAAGCCAAGAAAATTCTCACATATATTTTAATTTTATAGAAAATCACGTGAAAAGGTCTAAGATTGCAAGAAGGAAGTGTCTTTAAATTTTATTTCTCTATTTCATAACTACATATATTTAAATGCAAAGTTCTTTCACATTTCCAAGAAAATTCCTATTGCATTGACATTCCAATTCCACCTTTTCCTGAGCAGCAAAATGAAATGGAAGTTGACCCCATTCCTTTTACAAAATGGGAAACTTACTTTTGATAAGCAAAATTACATATGTGGTAAATATCGTCCCCCAACTTAGATTCTGAAGCTAATTAAACCTTCTATGAAAAAAACAAAATATAAAAAATTCCCAAAGAAAAACAAATTTCAATTTCCAAAACACCCAAATGTAACCCAAACACAAATGTTTATGCACTGGTGGTTTCCCCGAATTCCTATCACCCTCCACTACTATAAACACTGACTGCTTGTTGAGCCTAAAAATACTGTGTTATAGAAATCCCCCCTGTATTTCTGTAGACAAGATTTGATTTCAGAAGTCAAATAAGGCTTTGCCTTAAATAAAAAATAAATGTGTTAGTTCAAAAGCTCCCTCATCTCAGGAGGACATCTCATTGGTCAGTAAAAGCTGCACTTCAAAGAGACAGCTGTAAACTGGGCCTTTGGTTCTCACCTGTTTTGAAAGACAAGGCAGGCCTCTCCCTTAGAACCAAAGGTTGCCGGAGCTGACATGCGAGGATCTCCAGAGATGAGAGCTAATTAGATAATTATGCTAATGGCCAAGCCGAATCCAAACGGAACCATGCGGTTAAAGTAATTAACACAAACCATAGCCCATGTTGACTTTTGGGATCATCTCTATCTCCAAGAACACAATCACTGGAGCCAAGATGTCTCTGTTTGTTGCTAAATTAATAGCCTTATCATAAAACTTAGAAGTTTGCCCAAGACAATTTCATAACACATTGTTCCCCTAGTTAGATTTAGTTAAAGGAATTGTAGTAGCCTTTTAGAAGACTTTGACCCCAAAGCAAACTGCCTGTTAATATGTAAATCCTGTTGTCCTTTGCAATGGTAGCCTGTATCTACCCTATATAACACCTGTGTGGAGTTTCAGTCTTGGATATATTTTATGTGGGTAAAAATATATCCATCCGGATACACTTCTTTTATCTATCTTCATAAACCTTTACTTTACAAACTACATCTTTGGCTCTGTGTATTATTATTGCCATTATTTTATTTTTTATTTCTTTTTCCTACTATTTTTTTCATCCTTTGCGATGATCCCTGCCTGAGAGACCTGATTGGAAGAAAAATCCTCTTTTCAGGGAGCGTAGCTAACTCCCTACAAACTGGCATAGTCAACTTAGAGACCTGATCAGAACAAAGAGAATAAACCTCTTTGTGGGAAGCGTAGCTAACTCCCTGCAAACTGGTGTAGCCGGCAGGACATTCCAATAGGGTCTTGAAGGCAAAAGGCTTTGCTCAAGTGAAAAAGTTCCCAAATTGCATTGCAAGGGACCTTGAGTGGATTGAAAGTTGTGCGTGTGTCTTACTTAAAGAGAGGTAGGTGAACATCTTCCAGGGCAAAGTAATATATTATTCTGTCTGGATTAAAATAATGAGGAAGACTATCTTTTCTGAGTATGTGGAATTGTTGAGAGCTTATTAAAGAGTACTAGAGTAATTGCCAAAAAGAAAAATTTGAGAAATTTTTACATTTAATTTCCAAGCACTATGATTGGTTCCCACCTCTGGGTGAGTTCAAGCCACATCAAAAGCATTTGGTGCTGAAAACATTATGAAAAGCTCTCTGTAAAAGAAAAAAAAAGAAAGAAAGAAAGATTTCTCTATGTATTTGAAAGCTCTGCTCTTTAATTTCTCAAGCTCTACAGCTGTAGCATTCTAACTCAGCATTCTCTTTTAGTGAGATGGAGGATATCCATCCTAAAATAAGCTTAGTAAAAGATCTGGAGCCTGTTTTTAGCAGAAAAGAGAAGGTCAATGGGGACCTTCCGTCTGCATTGGGCCAGGATAAGACAAAGCCAATAAAAGTAGGTACCGACCCTCTTCTCGGGTCTATAGAAAATATAGAAAAGAGAAAAAGAAAAAAATTCTAAAGGAGAACTTTCACTTTAAGAGCTCTCTGTGCAGCTCAAGTCAGCCGCTTTAAGCTTGAGTACCGCTGCTTTCTAATGTAAATGATTCTCAGAAGTATGATCCGCCCTTGAGAGAGGCTATGAGAAAAACTTTTAAAGAACAAACTAAAATCTTGGAAAAAGATGATCAGATTATTGCTCAAATTCAACAGTGCTGTATTAGAGTATAAGAAAAGATAGCTTCTCCTAAACAGTCTGTGTTTTCTTGTGTAAGATGTTAATGAAAATGTTAAAGAAACTCATGTAGATCTTATTACTATATTATAAGATGTTGTGCAAAAGATGGTTCATCTGCCTGACTTGAAAAATTTAATGTTACATATATTGGCTTTTAATAATGCTAATTCAAAGTGTAAGCGGCTTTTACATCCGCTGCTCAAAAAAAAAATTTAAAGAAAGATTTGCCGAAAAGTTGAGTCAGATGCTTTTAAAATACAAACATTGGCTGAAGCTAGCAGCAGGAAAGCATTCCTAGAAAGCAAAAAACTGTCGTAAAATGTCTCAATTATGGCCATAAAGACATTTGGGGAAAAAAATTATAAACAACTTTCCAGAGCTTTTATCAATGACCAGAGCTCTCTTACATTAAAAAGCAATTTCAGTGTACTTAAGTATAATTGATTCAGATTACTCAAGAGAAATTTCAGTTATGATGAGTTCAGATTTTGATCATCTTATTCAGGCTGGAGACTGTATTGCACAACTTCTATTGTTACCTTATATAAAGCAAGGAGGTTTTGGGAGTACTGGAACTAAAGCATACTGGCAAACTTTTATTAATGACCAAAGAACTCAGTTAGAAATTAAGGTAAATGGCAAATCTTTTGTTTGACTTGTAGATACTAGAACTGATGTTACAATTATTTCTAAAAGTTTTTAGCCAAAAGCTTGGCCTTTACAACAAGTTCCTACTGTTCTTACCAGAATAAGAATGATGACTGACATATTTTAAAGTCAACAAATTTTAAATTGTTCACGCCCTGATAGACAGGCAGCCACTTTAAAACCTTACGTGGCTAACATCACTATTAATCTGTGGAGAAGCGATTTGTCACAACAATGGGGAGCATACATCAATATACCTAATATATCTGCTCCTGCTAAACAGATTATGCTAAATATGAATTATAACCCTTGTTTTTGTTTGGATAAAAGGAGCCAAGGGTCTAAGACTTTCGAGGCACCAAAGACACATACTTATCGGCATGGTTTAGGCTATCCAAATTTTGGATGGTGGCCACTGCTAAATTGGATATCACAGAAGCCTATATGGACAGAGCAGTGGCCACTAAACCAAGAAAAATTGAGTGCTCTTTAAATATTAATAGAACAACAATTACAAGCAGGACATATAGAGTAGTCCACCAGTCCATGGAATTCTCCTATATTTGTTATTAAAAGAAAATCTGGCAAATGGAAAATATTAACAGATTTAAGAAAAATCAATGCCATTATACAATCAATAATCAAGCCAAACATATTGTTTCTCATTTTCCCACTTGTAAATTAATTAATCAGCCTAAATTTTCTGCAGGAGTTAATCCTCGAGGTCTCTCACCAAATGAATTATGGCAAAGAGATGTTACACATAGTCCTAAGTTTGACAATTTAGGTGTTGCACATGTTACTATATATACTTATTCCTATCTTATTATGGCTACTCCATGCTCTGGAGAAACTGTTAGACATGTACTTTCACATTTACACTCCTGTTTTGTATACATGGGAATCCCAGCCACCATTAAAACTGACAATGGCCCTGCTTACACTAGTCATTCTTTTGCAGCTTTTTGTATTAAATGAGACATCAAGTACATTACTGGCATTCCTTATAATACTCAAGAACAAGGTATTATAGAACGTACACATCAAACTTTAAAGAACATGTTATTAAAACAAAAAAGGGAGGTAGACAGTCTCCCAAAGATAGAATAAATCAAACCTTATTTACCAAAAAATTTTTTTGAATATTTGTAAAGAAAATAAATTAACAGCAATAAAAAAAGCACTGGAATGGGAGTCGACAATCAGACTCTTTCCCTCACCAGCCTATCTGGTGGAAAGATGATATAAAACATATATGAAAAGAAGGATGGGCAAAGGTATGGGGGAGAGTTTTTGCTTGTGTTTTGACAAATGATGGACAGTCTGGATTTCAAGCAGAAGAATCAAGCCCAAAGCAGAAGACACATCAGGCATAGATCATGACGTGGGGACAGCGAAAGAGAACATACAAGGAAACAGACAGGATATTCAACCAGACATCTGTACCTAAAACGTCTGTAAATCTTTTTCTTGCCATGATCTGTGTGGTGAGCATGGCAGTAAGAGTGTCTGTCAACCAAACCTATCACTACTGAGCATATATTCCTAATCCACCTTTAAATAAGTTTGTTAATTGAGCTGACATGCCTTTCTTAGTATTTGTTAATGATTCTAATTGGCTACCAGGACCTTATGAGTATCGTGGTCCAATGAAACCCAATAAAGAGGACACCAGAATTAATAAATATGAAGTTGGGACAAAAGGCCCTCCTATATATATTGGTAAAGTATTCATTGCTTAAAACCTGCCATCCAAACCTGGTTAGTCACTAGCAATACAAGTGGTGATAAAACTAAAGCCCAGTTATTCCTTCTAACTGTCTCTTCTTTTTATCCTTTTGGTCATTCTAAAATTGACCCCACAGATGTACCCATTTGTAAGAAAGTAATAATTTCTAACCCTAAACCTTGGGAACAATGGGACAATTGTAGAGCTCACACGGGGCTCATTCTTGCTGGGTCCACATCTTATGGTGTTGTCCTAGACTGGAGTCCCTATGGACATCCTGCCTCCTCTCACAATTTTAAAAAGCTTCATTGGAATACAACTGCCACTTTGATGTCTATAAAAGACATTGACCTTAAAAGTCATATTACATGGCTCAATGATGGCATGAGCTCTCCAGCTCCTCACATTTTAGATGGCCCTATTCATGATCAGTTGTGGAACATATCAGCTGCTTTGCACCCTTTGCAGGCCTGGATTAATACACACACGTTAGATAAAAACAGTAGCCGAGAATGGACTTTTAATTTAAATTCTACTCATTATATTCAAGTTTGTGTTAGACTGCCTTACTTATATATGATTGGACATACTGTTTATAATGAACCTTCTTTCCTAGTGACCTGTAAAAACTGTTCTTATTATACCTGTATTAACAATTCTATAAAGTTCAATCCTTATAAAGACACACTTTATGTTCTCAAAGGCAGAACAGGACTGTGGTTACCACTTAAAATGAATAGAGTCTGGCAAGAAACACAAGCAATATTCCTTTTGGACAAACTACTTAACCATATTCTTAAATGCACAAAAAGATTTATTGGTCTCTTAATAGCAGCTATTTTGGGAATCATTGCTGTTACTGCTGCTGCGGCCACCGCAGGTGTGGCTCTGCATCAGACTGTTCATACCACTGAATTTGTTCAAAATTGACACCATGATTCAAATCCATTATGGTCTACCCAAAATCAAATTGACTCTAAATTAGCTACTCAAGTGGCTGACTTACAACAAGCAATCACCTTGTTGGGAGACCAGGTTATAAGTTTACAAAAGCAACTTAGACTTCATTGCGATTGGAATATCACTCAATTTTGTGTTACACATCATATATATAATCAAACTCGGTTTCCTTGGGTAAACATCAAAAAACATCAACTTATCAAAGAAATCTGACTGAAGAGATTGGAAAATTACAACAAAAAATATTAAGTACCTTCAGTCACAAACTTAAATTATTCTCTGAAGCTAACACTATTAATGACATCTCTTCTGGTTTGGAGTCAGCTGATCCACTTTATCATCTTAAGATCTATGGCAGTTCCACTATTGTAACTTTTGGCATCATTTTAATCCTTTGCTCGTGTTTGTATACAGTCTGGAGAAAACGCCGAAGAAGACAATAATCCGGAGACCAATGCCTCGCTGTGATGGCTGTCCAACTCCATCAACTTTCTTCAAACATAAAAAAGGGGGAGATGTGGAGCCTAAGAATACTGAGTTATAGAAATGCCCCCTGTATTTCTGGAGACAAGATTTGATTTCAGAAGTCAAATAAGGCTTTGCCTTAAAGAAAAAATAAATGTGTTATTTCAAAAGCTCCCTCATGTCAGGAGGGCGTCTCATTGGTCAGTAAAAACTGCACTTCAAAGAGACAGCTGTAAACTGGGCATTTGGTTCTCACTTGTTTTGAAAGACAAGGCAGGCCTCTCCCTTAGAACCAAAGGTTGCCGGAGCTGACATGCAAGGATCCCCAGAGATGAGAGCTAATCAGATAAATATGCTAGTGGCCAAGCCGGGCCCAAATGGAACCATGCAGTTAAAGTAATTAACACAAACCACAGCCCATGTTGACTTCTGGGATCATCTCTATCTCCAAGAACACAATCATTGGAGCCAAGATGTCTCTGTTTGTTGTTAAATTAATAGCCTTATCATAAAACTTAGAAGTTTGCCCCAAGATGATTTTATAACTCATTGTTCCCCTAGTTAGAGTTAGTTAAAGGATCTGTAGTAGCCTTTTAGGAGACTTTGACCCTAAAGCAAACTGCCTGTTAGTATGCAAATCCTGTTGCCCTTGGCAACGGGGAGCCTGTATGTACCCTATAAAATACCTGTGTGGAGTTCCAGTCGGGGAGATATTTTATGCGGGTAAAATGTTTCCATCTGGATACCTTCCTTTATCTATTTTCATAAACTTTCACTTTACAAACTGTATCTTTGGCTCTGTGTATTATTATCGCCATTACTTTTTCTTTTATTTCTGTTTCCTACTATATTTTTCATCCTTTGCGATGACCCCTGCCTGAGAGACCTGATCGGAAGAAAAATCCTCTTTGCAGGGAGCATAGCTAACTCCCTACAAACAGGCGTAGTCAACTTAGAGACCTGATAGGAACAAAGAGAATAAATCTCTTTGCGGGGAGTGTAGCTAACTCCCCGCAACTGCTCTCTTCAAAAACAGAGTAAAGAAAGGGCTCATTTCTCATGGGGCAGGAGGAGCTGCTGGAAGGGGACCTGGATGTGCACTGGCTCTGCCCTCCCCCCTTTGACCCTGGCTGCAGCTCCTGCTCACTCCCTCTCTACCTCATCTCTCAAAGCCTCTTCATACAGGATTGGGAAGAATCTGGGATCTCTCCCATTGAGCTTGGCCACATATTTCAGGACTTTCTTCTTGTTGGTTTCAGCATGGGCCCTGGGACCTCACAGGAACTGATAACAGGCAAGATCACTATTGGGCAAGTGCCGGTACTCCAGGTACCCTTCCTGCACCCAATCCTGGATGATGAGCTTCTGGGGCTCCCCGTACATGTAATGCTCACCCCCAGCAGGCACACCCATCACACCCAGTGCATCTCACATGACCTCATCCTGGGTGCAGTTGCCCTCCATGAAAATCATCCCCAGAATGATTATCAGGAGGCAGACCTTGGGAAAGCACTATCATTCAGCTCCTCATTGTAGGTGAGGCCCAGGGCAATGACAAAAACATAGAAGTGGTTGAGAGGATCCACTTTCTTCGTATCAATGCCAAAGACCAGCTGCATGCACTCAGAGGCTTTGATGAAGATCTCAGGGAAGTGGTCTTGGTAATCTCTGATGACAATATTCACAATTTCTGCCTCGGTGATTGGCTCCTTCATTCGATACTTGAGGAGCACGAAATCAACCAAATCAGACATCTTCTCTACCAGCTTGTCTTGCAGTGAGGACGCAGGGACTGCCGAGTACTGGGATGTAGTTAGCCTCACCTGTTCTCCGGTGATGTATCCCTCATCAGAGTGGTGCTCTGAATTGGAGGCCAGGCCAGTGGGGGAGGAGGAGGCTCTCTGAGAACTTTGGGGAGGACCCATTGTTGCAGTGGCAACCTCCTCCAGGTTGCCTGGGGTCACAATAGAGGAGGAGGCAGCTGCCCCCTCCTCCTGACCCCCAGGAGCCTGTGCAACCACCAGGCCCTGTGCCTCTGTTTGAGCCAGGAGGCCTTTCTTAAGCCTGCGGTGCTGACTCCTGTGAGGGTGGAGATGGCACCGAGGCATGATGGCTCTTGTCAGGGTCAGCAATCAGGAGTGCGGGTAGCAGTTGGGCGATG
Organism: Eulemur mongoz; assembly: GCA_028534055.1. Lineage (NCBI taxonomy): Eukaryota > Metazoa > Chordata > Mammalia > Primates > Lemuridae > Eulemur > Eulemur mongoz. The sequence goes on along the minus strand of JAPYYL010000031.1, from coordinate 6,702,833 downwards.
GGAATCCACAGACCTGGGAAGAGAGGGAGCATGTCAGTGGCCTCAGTGAGAACCACATCCTGGGGGCTCTTACAAAGTGAAACCTACAGGCCTTCTCCTTAGGTGATGCCCTGGGGCCTCCCAGGGCTCCTCTCCTCCTGATCATCCTATACCCTGAGAACATGAACATGAAAAGGAGATGGCTCCTCAGGCACTGCTGGACTGCAGAATGTGAGCTCCAGGTCTGATCGTGAGTGGATTGGGTTGGTCACTATTGGGTCCCCTCTGTCCTGGGGAGGGCAAAACCTCTGGCACACATTCAGAGTGTGTACCTCACCTTGACTCCTGGTACAGCCTGGGCCTCCTCTGCTCCGTGCCCTGAGGACACTGACTCAGACCAAGGTCTCGCTGTGGGTTCCTGGATCCTCTTTAAGGGGAAGTGAGGGGCCCTCATGCTGCAGATACATGCATAGCCCTGGTACCACTAGTGCTGTCAGGAGGGTGGGCCAGGCTCTGTGAGGTCCCCACCATTCTGGGGTGGATGGTCGCTTCTGTGCTCACTCAGGGGCCTCAATTTTGCCTGGAGGGCCCTAGACTCCATACCTCTGCTCATCTGAGAAACTCTCAGAACAAGAGCTCAGGCCTGATATGGAGCAGAAGGCAGTGAGTGGGCCCCACATCTCCCATGGATGACTGCAGGGCCTGGGTCACAGTGTTGTGGGGTGGGTGTTCCCTCAAGATACCCTAAGGGTATTTACCTTTAATCCTGGCAATGCCTCGACCCACCCCTGCTGACCTCACATTGTCCATCTGAGCTCAGGCCAAGCTCTAACTCCTCAGGATGCCCCTCCCCCCACTTCCGTGAGAGCAGGAGCTTGCCATGTCTTGCTGCTCCCATCTGTATCCTCGGGGGCTGAAAACAGAGAAGTCAGACTCTGTGGGGTCCCTTCTTTTCTGGGGTGGGTAAGTACTTTCAGCCTTCACTACGAGTACTTATCTTGACTTCTTACAATATCTGGGACTCCTCCCTCAGCTGTTGTGAGGCTGCACTGCTCAGAACAAGGTCCTCTCCTCCCTGACACACTCCCCAGGTAGAAGTCTGGGGCCAGCACATGTAGTCATCCATGCTTGGGTCCTCGCAGTGCCAACAACTGGCATAGGGGATGGGCAGGCACTCTCTATTAGGGGTACCAGATCTCCTCACCCATCCCCCTGTGTCCTCACCTTGATGATGCCTAACAGGCCTGGGACCCTTTCCTGTGCTGACCTGGAGCTGCTACCCTCAGATCAAAGTTGTAACCACACTCAGCCCCTTCAGGCAGTAGTGAGGGAGCAACAGGTCTGGCCACCCTGCCTGGAGCTTCCAGGGATGACTGAGGGGACAGGGTATTTCTGTGAGGCCTCCACTGTTCTGGAGTTGGGTACCAAAAGTCCTCCCTCACACCAAGATATTTTTCACCTTCCTCAATCCCATCAAGAATTGTGGATGTACCACATGTGGCCACCCTGCCCAGGGTCTCCCAGGGATGAAAGCAGGGGCAATATTGGGGCCCCTCTCTCCTGGGATCCCAGATCTCTGTCTACCTCTTGTCTACCAGCAGAGTCTGGGCATCTCCCTCTGCTCACCTGAGGCCGTGCTCATTATACCAAGCCCCTACTCTCCCTTAGACCCAGAGGTGGCTGACAAGACACACATGCCAGGCCACCCTGCATGGGGCCTCCCAGGGCTGATGGCAGGGACAGGTATATGTGGGGTTCCCCTCTATCCTGATGTCTAAGGCTCCCTCCCCTCCTTCATATCTCTGTGTTCTTGTCTTGAATGCCTGGTACAGACTGCATCCCTTCCACTCACACCAAGGCCCTTACTTCTCTCTCACCCCTGAGGTGTAAGTCAGTGGCCCCCACACCGAGGACCATCCCAGAGGTGACATTCGGGATGGAAGATGATGGACAATGGGAGACCTCAGTCCTTCTTCAGGGTCCTGACCTTGATGCCTGGCAGAGCCTGGACTCCCCACCCTGCCATGTCCTTTGGTCAGCCCCAGGTCACAGCAGGATCCGACTCCCAGAATTCCCAATATACTAGGTGGGAGGGACTCAACCTGACAGTTCTGCCGCAAGAGGGCCAAGGATGACAGCAAGAAAAAGAGGGATTATTTTGGGACAGTTTACCTGGGGTGGAGGCCCCCTCAGTCCACCTTCATAATCTCACTTGACTCCTCACAGAACCTGGGCTCTGTTGCCTTGGGTGATCTGAATCCTGCCCCTGAGACCAACGGCTTTGCCTCTGTCAGCCCCTCAGACACAAGTCAGTTGGGGTTACATCCAGGCCCCCTACACCGGGGCTTTTGCTTTTGCGGGCTGACAGCAGGAATAAAGATGAACTGTGGGGCCCCATATCCGGATGTAGAGGGGCCTCTCAATCCTCCCTTAGGGCTCTGCCCAATATGGAGCTGAGATAGCTGCAGGTCATACCAAGATCCGACTTCCAGAGTCCCCTAAATCCTAAAGGTTAAGGACTCAGCCTAACAAATCTGTCCTGGGGTGGTCCACTGCTGATGGCAGGAGCAAAGTTGGATTATTTTGGGGTCCCTCTTCATTGGATAGGGCCGCCTGAGTCCACCCTTGTCATCTCACCTCACTCCAAACAGAGCCTGGGCCCTCACCCCTCCCCCGAGATGAAGCCTTCCCCTCAGACCAACAGCCTCGCCTCTGTCAGCCTAACAAATGGACGTCGGTGGACGTCAGATCCCACTCTCTACCCCAGCTTCCCAGGCTGACAGGAGAGGTGGAGTTGGATTATTTGGGGACTGTCTACTAGATGGTGGGCCTCCTCGGTCCACCCTCAATATATCATTTGACTCCTCACAGAGCCTGGGCCCTCTCCCCTCCACCGATGTGAAGCCTGCCCCTCAGACCAACGGCCTCGCCTCTGTCAGCCCATGAGAGGGATGTTGGTGGACATCACATCCCACCCCCCACTCTCGCTTCCTGGGCTGACAGCAGGGGCTGAGCTGGATTATTTGGGGACCCGCTAGTTGGGGGCCCCCTCAGTGCACACTCCGCATCTCACCTCACTGCTGACAGATCCTGGGCACACTCCCTTCTGCTGATCTGAAGCCTGCCCCTCAGGTCAACTGGCTGGCCTCTGTCAGCCCCCCAGACAGACGTTGGTGGATGTCATAGCCGGGTCCCCACACCCGGGCTTAACCGGGCTTCCCTGAGCTTCCCCAAGCTGACAGGAGAGGCAGAGCTGGATTATTTGGGGACCCTCTACCAGAGGGGCGTGCTCTCAGTCCCCCTCAGCATTTCACCTGGACTCCTCACAGAACCTGGCCCCTCTCCTATCGGTTGACCAGAAGTCTGGACCTCAGACCAATGTCTTAGCCTCTGCAAGTCCCCCAGACGCAAGTCAGTGGACGTCACCTCCTGCCCCGTACTGGGGTTTCCAAGGGGTGACAGCACGGACAAGAATGGAATGTCGGGTCCCCTACAAGGATGTGGCAGAGCCTCGACCTCTGCCCACTATGGCTGCAGTTGACCCTGGGTCACATCAACATATGACTCCCAGAGTCCCTTGTGTTCTAAACGGGAAGGGCTCAGCCTGACAAGTATGTCCCAGGGTGGCCCAGGGCCGACAGCAGGGGTAGAACTGGATAATTTGGAGCCCTCTGCCATTGGCCTATCTGAAGTCTGGACCTCACACCAAGGCCCTCACCTCTGTCAACCCCTGAGGCAGAAGTCGGTGGACATCACTGATGGCAGAGGCAGGGATGGGGTCGTCTGTCCTAGGGTCTAAAGTTCCACTAGTCCTCCTTCAGTGTCTCACCTTGACTGCCAGCTGAACCTCAGACTCCATTCCCACTGCAATGGGATCTCCCATAGCTGACCACTAGTACAGTGCTGGGGCCCCTACAGTTCTGGACTCCAGGGCTGCCTTGGTCCCTCCTCAGGGCCCTCACCTCGATTCCTACCGAGGCATATGACACCTTCCTGGGCTAAATTGAATATGCCCATGGAGACTAAGGCATACACTGCCCTTAATCCCTTGAGGCAGAACTTCATTGATACAGGTCAACACCTGTATTGTCTAGAATTGAGGAGTGGTCAGGCTGACAATTCTTCCTGGAGTCTTCCAGGACTGGCAGGGCAGAGATGGATTCTTTGGGACTCCTATGTTCTGGGGTGAGTGGACACCTCAGTTCTCACACATGAGAGGCCTCATCTTGGCCCTTGGCTCCTTGATTAAATGCTCCATGGGAAATGTGCTCTCCCTTCAACGTAGGACAATTTGTCCATCTGCAACCCTTTTAAAAATATGACTCCAAGTCCCAGGCTAGGTGTCAAATGGGGAGCTGTTGCATCCATGACCAAGGGTGAGCAGTCGTATATGTAGTATTCTCTTATTCAAATATCTTCTGTATCTATATTTTGTACAATTTTATTTAACTTCCATTGTTTATGCTTTTTTCTTTAGTCCTTGATGCTCCCTGAAAAAATGTCTATTTTGCAAGTATTTTCAAAGAATTGTGTCTTGTCAATTAACTCTACTGTTATCTGCTTCATTGTTTCTGCTTTTATCTTCATTGTTTCATACCTTCTACTAATTTAAGTTTCATACGGCATTTATTCTTTAGTTTCTTGAGCTGTGCAGATGTTTTAAACATTTTTATTGTCTCATATATTGTCTCATCTATTTCCCTCTGAGTATCACTTGGGCTGTATCATACAGTTACTGTTATATAGCTTTATGTGTATGACTTGAATTTTTTACAAGTTGAATATATTATTATATTACCTATGCTATAAAAAATTTCAATATTTATCCCCAAACAAGGGGTGAAAATTATTTTTGAGAAGACTGTGAAAAGGATGATAGAAATAGAATGTCCCTTGGAGGAGATTTCAGGTTCCAAAGGCATTTTATTTTGTTTTATTTTTGTCATTAGTTATAGAACAGTTTTAAACATATTTAAATACTGTTGAAACAGTTGGGTTTCTTGCAGGAATGCAAAGAAGTTTAACGCTAGAAGATCAATCAGTATAACTGGCCATGTGTGAGAGTCAAGGATTTTCTAGGAAAATAGAAAATTATATCAATATTTAATACAGAAGAAATTTAATGCAGTGGACTGATTACACAAGTGACAGAGAAGCCAAAGGAGGGAGAGTTGGAGAACCCAATAATTAGCCACACGAGGAAGTCAGTCACACCTCTAGCTTGGAAGGACAAACAGGAATGTAGCATTAATGGAGCCTAGGTATTGGGTTCAACAGGATGTGGAACCATGGAGGGACTATGTGATGGTGGCTGGAGCCATGGAAATTTTAGCCACTGAAGGAGAAGTCACCTGATGCAAAAGAAGAAGGAGAAAAACCTCTAACCGCTGTATCTTCCTGAACCAAAATGGCAGCCAAATGTTGGTGAGCCTAGGAATTGGAGCCTTCAGGAGTCAAATCCTGTATAGTGGAGAGCAGAGTAGGAGAAAATGAGAGATGGATCTGGGAGCAAATAGTCTCAGAACTGCCTAAATATAGTAACAGATTGAATGAGACAAATCATATCTACAGTAAACTTATTAATTTTTTAAAAATTTTAAGTTTTGGGGGCAACAAGTTAAATTCTGTTGTACGTATATATTGCATAGCAGTGATGTCTGGGCTTTTGGTGTACCCAGCACCTGAGTAGTGTACACTGTGCCCCATAGATAATTTTCCATGCCTCACCTCCTCCCACCCTCACCCTTTTGAGTCTTCAATGTCCATTATACCACTCTGTGTGCCCTTATGTAGCCATAGTTTAGTTCCCAATTATAAGCAAGAATATAAGGAATTTATTTTTCTGTTCCAGAGTTACTTCACTTAGGATAATGTCCTCCAGTTCCATCTAAATTACTGCAAAAGATTATTTCACTCTTTCTTATTGTTGAATAGTACTCCATAGTTTGTGTGTGTGTGTGAGTATATGTATATATAAATATCTCAATTTGTTAATCCATTCAGTTGATATGTACTTAGGTAGTTTCCACATTTTTGTAAAGGTGAATTGTGCTGTGATAAACATATGAGTAGAGATGTCTTTTGAATATAATGATTTCTTTTCCTCTGGGTAGATACCCAAACTGGGTTTGCAGGATGAATGGTAGATCCTCTTTTAGTTCTTTGAGAAAGTTTCATACTAATTTACATTCCAGCAATAGTGTATAAGTGTTTCTTTTTCACTGCATCCACAATAACAACTATTTTATTTTATTTTTTTTACTTTTTCATAATGGCCATTCTATTTGAAGTAAGATGGTATCTCATTGTGGTTTTAAGTTGTATTTCCCTGGTTACAGTAAATTTAAAGAGAATTATATTTTTAAAAAATTGACATACATTCCCAACAAAAAGTGATATGTGATGGCAGAGTGGAGGTGACCTCCTGGATTCGTGCTCCCGGAAAGGAAGTCATAGATCTTGGCCTGCCACAATGCTAGAGGATTGCTCTCTCATGACAACAGTGGTGTGAATCCATGGAGAATCATCATGGAACACAGGGAGCAAGAAAAGATTGAGGTTAACTGGAAATACGATCATGAAAATCTGGAAAGTGTGGAACGCACTATACACAGCAGTGTGTGGGACGGCTGTACCCACCTCACCATCAAGTGAGGTGGGTTCAGCCAAACAAGAAAGTGGCCTGTTCTCCCAACTGACCTCCACACCCACTTAATTAGGAACCTGCCTGAAGTCGGTGCAGAATCACCTCGGGAGATGTGTGGCTCTGTGGACAGGAGACATCAATGGAAAACAGCTTAAACTCTAGGGGCTCTCCACCAAGAGGGCACTTAGCGGGGAGGGGCAGACCTGCCCTAAGGCAAAAAGCAGCAAAGGGTCACCAAACCACAGAGTTTTTTTGTATTTTTTCTTTTTTTGGTGCCCCTCCAACCAGGGAGCTTCTGTGGGCATCTACGCTTGCCAGGTCCCTGGCTCTGGTGCCTGCTGGACCCTGAACATTCACCCCCAGCACTAGTGATCTGCGGGCATGCAGTTGCCATCTTGGGATCCACAGCCTAGCTGCTGCAGAGCCATAGGTTGCTGAGCAGCTCCCTGGGCAGTTGACTCCCCTAGTCTGTGAACCCACACCAAGAGCTCAGGCTTTGCATGAACTCTGTGGACAGGAGACATCAATGGTAAATAGTTTAGAGTCTAGGGGATCTCTGCCACTGGCACTTAGGGAGAGGGGCGGAGCTGTGCTAAGGCCAAAGTTAGTGAAGAGTGGCTGAATTACAGATCTTTTTTTCTTTTGGGGGTCCCCTAGCCAGGGAGCTACTGTGGGTTTCTGTACTTGCCAGGGCCCCGGCTCTGGTGACTGCCAGACTCTGAACATTCACCCCCAGCACCCGCGATCTGCAGACGTGTGTCCACCATCTTGGGGTCCACAGCCTAGCCGCTGCAGAGCCATAGGGTGCTGGGTGGCTCCATCCCCTAGCCCATGAACCCACACCAAGAGCTCAGGCTTTGCATGAACTCTGTGAACATGAGACATCAATGGGATACAGCTTAGACTCTAGGGAATCTCTGCCAAGATGGCACTTAGAGGGGGAGTGGCAGAGCTATGCTAAGATGTAAAGAGGAGAAGTGTCACCAAACTACAGATTTACTTTTGTTTTTCCTTTCTTTCTTTTCAGTGGCCCTCTAACTGGGGAGCTACTGTGGTTTTCTGATTAGTGGGGGAGGGACGGAGCTGCGATAAGGTGAAAAGCAGCAACGGGTCGCTGAATTACAGATTTTTTTCTCTTTCTTTTCTTTTTTTTTTTTCTTCTTTTTGGTGGCCCTCTAGCTGGGGAGCTACTGTGGGCTTCTGAGCTCACTAGGCCCCCGGCTCTGGTGCCTGCTGGACCCTGAACATTCATTCCAAGCGCCAAAGATCTGAGGGCACGCGGGCACCATCTTGGGGTCCACAGCCTACCCGTTGTGGAGCCATAGTGTGCTGTGTGGCTCCCTGGGCGGCTCCTCCCCCAGTCCATGGACCCTCTATAGGAGCCCTGCCCTTGAGTGAACAGTCAGTACTTCCCCAGACATGACAGTGTGTAGGCTTGTCCTTGGGGACATTGGACCAGGGCAGACCTTTGCCCATGGGAGCTGCAGCAGCTGGGGTGCTGAGCAAACGAGGGCACCGCCCACTCCCCCTAGCCAGTGTCTTTCCTGTGGAAAGAGGCAGAAACCACCCCTACAGAGGAAGAACCAAAAAAACAAAGAAAAAAACATACAAAAACAAAGAGACTTTCTGCCTGCAATTAGTGTGAATCCTGCCTGCTAACTAAAAGTCCACAACACAGTGACTTAACTCACCACAATGGTCTTAGGTCATTCCAATCCTCTGGGGCTGCACCATTAGAAGTAGTCCCTCAACTTAGGTAGAAAAAAACCCCAAACAATACACAACAGTCTCCCCCTCTTGACAAAGGAAGCAACATACCTAGATTGTTTCACAGCCTAAAAACACAGTACAAAGTGTGCTGCTAATCAGACTAAAGCTGTAAGAAAAGATCTAATGATAGATCCATATGGGAAGGGCTCAGCGAAAAAACACATGGAGCACAAAGAATCAAATGGAAATCTCACCCCCAAAGAGAAATACCAGCTCTCAACCAATTGACACAAACCAGAATCAAAATACAAACATACTACAGGAAGAATTTCAATCATGGATTATAAACAAGCTGAATAATATACAAGAAAAAAATGGATAACCAACACAAACCACAAAATGAATCCAGGATTTGGAAGAAAAATTCACTAAAGAAATTGAAATATTGAAGAAAAACAAAACTGAACACCTAGAAATGAAGAATTTATTCACATAGCTACAAAAGACAGTGAAAAGTCTCAACAGCAGGGTAGATCAAACAGAGAAAAGAATCTCAGAGGTTGAAGAAAACTCTATCCAATTAAATAAGTCAGTCATAGATATAGAACAAAGAAATAAGAGAAATGATCAGAGTCTACAAGAAATGTGGGATTATGTGAAGAAGTCTAACCTGAGACTTATCAGCATTCCTGAGAGTGAAGAAGACAATAAGCAAGGGTTGGACAAGCTATTTGAAGACATAATTGAGGAAAATTTTCCAGGTCTTGCTAAAACTCTAGATATACAGGTCCAAGAAGCTCAAAGAATCCCTGGGAGATTCATAGCAAATAGGAAAACACCATGCCACGTAGTCATCAGACTGAACAAAATATCCACTAAACAGACCCTTCTTTGAGCTGTAAGGAGAAAGAAACAAGTAACATACAAAGGAAAGTCCATTAGAATTACGCCACATTTCTCAACTGAAACTTTACAAGCAAGAAGAGGTTGGAGCCCCATTCTCACTCTTCTGAAACAGAGTAATGCCCAGCCTAGAATCCTGTACCCAGCTAAGCTAAGTTTTCTATATGAAGCAGAAATTAAGACTTTCTCAGATAAACAAGGACTGAGGGAATTCACCAAGAAAAGACCAGCCCTCCAAGAAGTACTCAAAAGAGAGTTACACACGGATCAGCACAAGAAAGACCCATGAATGTAAAACTACTCAAGAGCTAAAGATCAAATTCCAGCTACCACAATGGCTCAAGAGAGAAAGCATACCAATGAAGTTCTACCTAACAAGCTAAAGAGAAATCTGTCCCACTTATCAGTTCTCTCAATAAATGTGAATGGCTTGAATTCCCCACTCAAGAAACACAGACTGGCCCAATAGAAAAAAAAAAAAAAAAAAAAAAACACAAACCAAGTATCTGCTGTGTTCAAGAAACTCACCTAACCTGCAAAGATGCATTTAGACTGAAAATAAAAGGATAGAAATTGATATTTCAAGCAAACGGTAGCCAAAGAAAGCTGGTATGCAGTCTTAATTAACAAAAACTTAATTTTTAACCAACAAAAGTAATAAAAGTCAAATATTGTTACTATTACTGGTGAAAGGCACAATTTAACAAGAAGACATGACTATACTTAATATATATGCACCCAACTTAGGTGCACCCAGATTCATAAAGTAAGCCCTACTTGATCTAAACAAAATGATAGATAACAATACTGTAATAGCTGGAGTCTCAAACATCCTACTGACAGTACAGGATAAATCCTCCAAACAGAAAATAAACAAAGAATTAATGGACTTAAATAGAATGCTAGAACAAATGGGCCTGACTGACATCTACAGGACATTCTACCAAATTCCACTGAATATACATTCTTCTCATCAGCTCACAGGACATTCTCTAAGATTGACCCTACCCTAGGTAACAAAACATGTCTTAAAAAGTTTAAGAAAATAGAAATTATACCATGCATATTTTCAGATCACAGGAGAATAAAAGTAATAATGAATGCAAACAGAATCTCTTGTTCCTCTCAAAGTCATGGAAGCTAAACAACTTTCCCCTAATGATTATTCTATAAAGGAAGAAATGAAGATGGAAATCAAAAGATTCTTTGAATTAAATGCCAAAGGAGACACAACTTATCAAAATCTATTGGACACAGCTAAAGCAGTCTTGAGAGGAAAATTCATTTCCATAAATGCCTATATCAAAAAGACAGAAAACTTACAAATAGACAACCTAATGAATAGACTCAAAGAGCTGGAGAAAGAAGAACAGACCGACCCCAAACCCAGCAGAAGATGATAAATTAATAAGATCAAATCAGAATTAAATGAAAAGGACAACAATAAAAAACATAAGGGAAATTAATAAAACAAAAAGATGGTTCTTTGAAAAGATATACAAAATAGACACATCTCTGGCTATACTAACCAAGAACAGAAAAGAAAAATCTCTAATAACCTCCATTAGGAACATGAAAGGAGAAATCACATCTGATGTCACAGAAATACACGATGTCATCTGTGAATTCTACAAGAATGTTTATGGACACAAACTTCAAAATGTGGAGGAAATGGACAAATTTTTAGAAACACATAGCCTTCCCAGGCTCAACCAGGAAGAAATAGAATTCCTGAATAGACCAATATCAAGAACTGAAACAAAACAGCAATTAAAAATCTTCCCAAAAAGAAAAGCCCTGGTCCAGATTGCTTCACGCTCGACTTTTATCACACATACAAAGAAGAACTGGTGCCCATCCTACATAAACTATTCTCCAATATCGAGAAGGATGGAATTCTCCCCAACACGTTTTGCTAAGCCAACATAACATTGATACCAAAACCAGGAAAGGGTGCAACAAAAAAAAGAGAACTACGGACCAATTTTCTTATGAATATAGATGCAAAAATTCTCAATAAAATTCTAGCAAATCGAATCCAAGTGATTATCAAAAAAAAAAAAATAATAATCCATCATGAAAAAGTGGGCTTCATCCTAGAGATGCAGGGGTGGTTCAACATACGTAAATCTATAACTGTAATTCACCACATAAATAGAAGCAAAAATAAAAACCATATGATCCTCTCAATAGATGCAGAAAAAGCTTTTGACAAAATTCAACACCCTTTTATGATAAGAACGCTTAACAAAATAGGCATAGATGGACCCTATCTAAAAATGATACAACCCATATATGACAAACCTACAACCAACATAATACTGAATGGGGAAAACTTGAAAGCATTCCCACTTAGAACTGGAACCAGACAAGGCTGCCCACTGTCCCCATTACTTTTCAACATAGTATTGGAAGTCCTTGCGAGAGCTATCAGGCAAGAGAGCAGAATCAAGGGAGTCAAAATAGGGAAAGAAAAGATCAAATCTCACTCTTTGCTGATGGTATGGTGTTATATCTGGAAAACCCCAAGGATTCAACTAAGGACTCCTGGAATTTATTAATGAATACAGTAAAGTCTCAGGTGACAAAATCAATGCACACAAGTCAGAAGCATTCATATATGACAATAACAGTCAATCGGAGAACCAAATTAAAGACTCAGTACCCTTCAAAATAGCAACAAAGAAAATAAAATATATAGGAATATATTTAACTAAAGAGGTAAAGGACCTCTATAGGGAGAACTATGAAACACTAAGGAAGGAAATCGCAAAACATGTAAATAGGTGGAAAACTATACCATGCTCGTAGATCGGAAGAATCAACACTGTTAAAATGTCTATACTACCCAAAGTTATCTACAAATTCAATGCAATACCCATTAAATTACCAACATCATTTTTCACAGATATAGAAAAAATTATACACTTTGTATGGAATCAGAAAATACTCCATATAGCAAAAGCAATTTTAAGAAATAAAACCAAAATGGGAGGTATAAATTTGTCAGACTTCAAACTATACTACAAGGCTGTGGTTCTTAAAGTTGCCTGGTATTGGCACAAGTGCAGGGACACAGACCAGTGGAACAGACCAGAAAATGCAAATATAAGACCATCCTCATATAGACATCCAATCTTTTACAAAGCAGACAAAAACATACTCTGGGGACAAGAATTCCTATTCAACAAATGGTGCTGGGAAAATTGGATAGCCACATGTAGAAGACTGAAACAGGATCCACAGCTTTCACCTCTCACAAAAATCAAATCACGGTGGATAACAGACTTAAACCTTTGGTCGGAAACTATTAGAATTCTGGAAAGTCTCTTACAGACTCTTACAGACATTGACCTAGGCAAAGAATTTATGAACAAGACCCCTAAGGCAATTACAGCAACAACAAAAATAAATAAATGGGACCTGATCAATTTAAAAAGCTTCTGTACAGCCAAAGAAACAGTCACGAGAATAAACAGACAACCTACAGAATGGGAAAAAAATTTTCACATACTACACATCAGATAAAGGACTGATAACAAGAATCTATTAAGATCCCAGGAAAATCAGTAGGAAAAAATTGAACAACCCTATGAAAAAGTGGGCAAAGGACATGAATAGAAATTTTTCAAAAGAAGATATAAAAATGGCTAACAAACATATGAAAACACAGTCAACATCTCTAATCATCAGGGAAATGCAAATCAAAACCACAATGAGATATCACTTAACCCCAGTGAGAATGGCCCTTATCAGAAAATCCCAAAACAATACATGTTGGCTTGGATGCAGAGAGACAGGAACATTCATACACTGCTGGTGGGACGGTAAACTATTACAACCCCTGTGGAAAACAATAAGGAGATACCTGAAACAGAGTCAAGTAGACCTACCATTCGATCCGGGAATCCCATTATTGGGCATCTACCCAAAGGAATAAAGGTAATTCTATGACAAAGACAGCTGTACCCCAATGTTCATAGCAGCACAATTCACAATCGCAAAGATGTGGAAACAACCCAAATGCCCATCAATTCATGAATTGATTAGTAAATTGTGGTATATGTATACCATGGAGTATTACCTATAAGAAATAACAGAGATACGACATCTCTATGGTTCTCCTGGAGAGAGTTGGACTCCATTATATTAAGTGAAGTATCCGAAAAATGGAAAAACAAGCATCACATGTACTCACCAGCAAATTGGTTTCCCTAATGCTAAATGCACATTTGGGAATGATACCAATTGGATATCAGACTAAGGTGGTGGGTGGGAGGAGGGGATGGGTGTATACCTACGTGATGAGTGCAGTGCACCCTGTCTGGGGAATGGACAGGCTTGGAACTCTGACTCGGGGTTATAGGCTGTACATGGGAAACATATGTAATTTGAACTTTTTTACCCCCATAATAAATTGAAATAAAAAAAATAAATAAATTACAAAAAAAAAATTGACATCCATTCCCAACAAAAAGTGATATTTCTCAAAGTATAAATTTGTTTTCTACCCCACCATCTCCCACAAAATATAAAATTTGTATCCATGAGTCTATGCTGATAAATAAATGACTGAACAAATGGAGGTGAATATGTAAATAGAGCAGAAGAATTGCAAATCAGTTATGTAGATGCTCCATAGTTTTGAAGTGTTGGCTGGGTACAGTGACTTATTCTCAGGAAAATACAGTGTAGAAAAGGGGAAAAAGAGTAAGTTCACTTTGGGGAAGCCTGAAAAATTCTGCTCTGCCATGTGATCAAGATTGATATCCACAGTGATACGTGACAGGCAGGTGGGAAGGGGAAGGAGGAGATGGGTAAATTCCCACCCAACGTGTGCAGTGAGTTGTCTGGGGGATGGGCAGGGTTATGGTTCTGACTCAGGTAGTGCAAAGGCAGTTTATGTAACCAAAGCATTTGCACTCACGTAATATTCTGAAATAAAACAAAACAGTGATAAGTCATTTTTGATGGTATGTATCTTTGATACGTTGTCATGAGAATAGCACTTTATCTCTGTAGTGCTGCCCTTTCCAAACCCATAATATCAAGCTAATCATGACAAAAATCATCAGCAAAATTCCAAGAGAGGGGCATCTTACAATATGCCTGACAAGTACTCCTCAAAACTGTCAAGGTCATCAAAAACAAGGAATGTCTGAGAAACTGACATAGCCAAGAGGAGTCTATGAAGGTGTAATGGGTAAATATCCTGTAGAATCTTGGATAGTATCTTGGAACAGGAAAAAGACATTAAGCAACAACTAAGGAAATCTAAATAAAGTGAGGACTTTAGTTAATAACATTGTATCACTATTGGTTCTTTAGTTGTAAACAAAGTACCATACTAAGATGTTAATTAATAGGCGAAAGGGAGTGTGAGCCATGTGAGAACTCTCTGTACTGTGTTTGCAGTTTTTCTGTGAATCCAACACTATTCTAAATAAAAAGTTTGGTAAAATGGAAAAAAAGAAAAGTTAGTCAACTAGATAAAGGATATATGTGAAAAACCTATAGCAAACATCATACACATATGGAGAAATTTGAAAGCTTTTGCTTTGAAACTGAGGATTAGACAAGGATCCCTCCCATTACCATTTCTCTTCAATATTTTGATGGAGATACTGTCCAGTGCAGTAATGAGAACCAGAAGAAATAAAGGAGATAGCAATCATAAAATAAGAAATTAAGTGTTCCTGATTAACAGATGATTAGACTGTGTGTGAAGAAAATACAAAAGAACTAAGGTTAAACTATTCAATGAAAAAAAGTGAATGTCAAGGTTGCTTGGTATAACATCAATACACAAAAAGTAAACTTTGTTTCTGTAGCAACAAATACTATAAAATGAAAGTGAAAGTCAGCAAAATGTAGCTTGTAACCTATCATACCAAAATATTAAATATTGAAGAGTAAATCTCACCTAAGAACTTTTAGGAACGGTATAGAAAAATATAAAAGCACTGTTTAGATAAATTAATAAACACCTAACTTATAGTATAATATGATCATGGGTATGAAGATTCAGTTGTATAAAGATGTTAACTCTCCTTAATTAGTCTACAGATTGACTGTAATCTAAATAAAAAATCCCAAAGGCTTTGTGGGTGAATATGTCTGTTTATGTGCATATCTGTGTGAAATGTGACACAATGAGCATAATGTTTAAATTGGCATGCAACAGGCCAAGCATAGCCAAGACAGTCTTGAGGGAATAGAGGAAGATAAAACTAGTCACTCTACCAGATGAGTAAGAATTTTTAAAATGCTAGAGTAATTCAGTTTGTGGTATATGTGCCGTGGTTAACAAGCAGATCAATGGAAATAGTGTACTCTTGAAACAGATAGCTTATATATGGACCATTGATTTATAAAAAAGGTGCAACTGCATAACAATGGGGAATCAAAGTAGTTTTAGTAAATGACAGTGAAATAACTTAATCTCCATGTATTTATCCCAATGAAACTGGAATTCTTCTGAAGCTACATAAAAATCAATTGCAGAGGGATTCAAGGTCTACTTATTCAATTGTTGCTATAAAACATTTCAAAACACACAAAACTATATTGAGTAGTTGAATGAACCTAGCATTGTGGGTCAAAGAGGGCTTTGATAATGCTGGAGGGGAAAGGACTGAAAGAGTCTGGGGACATGATTCAGTGCCACAACAGATGGAGATGATATCAGCTGGGGAGAAAGAGAGGAAATTGCAGCTCTTTCTGTTCCCTTTCTCTGACACAGATGGTCTTGCTACCTTCATGGGCCTTCATGTTGAAAGAGCTGGAACACTTAAAAGAGGGGCAGAGGCAGCTTGAGAGAAGGCTACCTGGCCCAATGATGTGCTCATTCCACCTCCCACCACAAGCCCTGCTGGCTGCTAGAGCCCTGGTGCTCCAACAAGTGTGACTTGATGTACGGGTCCAGAGACTCCTTACAAGGGATGTTGGACTGACACACTGACCAGACTCAGGAGGCCTTTACTGGCTTAGAGGAAAGGCCAGGTTTTCCACATGTGTTGGGAGCAGAGTACTGCCTCCCTCCTCACCTGGATGAGAGCTCTTGATGGAGGGAGGGACTTGGGGGCTTTGCCACTCTCTTTGTTTGGCTCATTTCAAGGTGTACCACAGATGCTACTCTTTTGCAGAAATCCCTCTCTGCACACCCCTGCTAATAGGACTTGGAGTACTTGATGTAGCAAAGGAGTGTATTTCCCCTTCCTGTGGTCAGAGGTACTCTAAATGTGGAGGAGTAAGTATCATGGGATGACATTAAATTCAGTCCAAGTGGGCAGGGGACCTCCAGAGATACCAGTGGGAGGGCTTCCCCTACTAGCACGGGAACTATCACCAGTCTGGGGAGGATTCTCCTAACAGTGTCTTTCACAAAGTAGAAGTTTTTAAATTTAATAATGTCTAACTTATCAATTGTTTCTTTCATGAGTCATGCCTTTGGTGTTATATCTAAGAAGTCATTGCCAAATCCAAGTTCACCTTGATTTTCTTCCATGTTACCTTCAGAAGCTTTATAGTTTTCTGCTTTATATTGAGGTCTAGGATCCATTTTGAGTAAACTTTCTGAAAGGTGCACAGCAAGTGTCTTTCTCCTTGCTGAGGTTAAGGGTACTATAAATGTGTAGAGGACAGGCATCATGGGATGACATTGAACTCATTTTGAATGTGCAGGGGGCCTCCAGGGTTACCAGTAGAGAAGCTTCCCTCAGCAGCACATGAACTGTCACCAATCTGAGGAGGAGTGTTGTGGAAGTGTCTTAATGAAGACCCTCCACCATTAAAATGATATTATACTGGCATTTGGAGCTCCTGGTTTGAAAGGCTTTAGGTTGGCAGTAAGTCTGTGAATGAGAATTGGATCACCCAAAATGGAGCCACAGGGTTATGGGCTGAGGAGCCCTGTAGCAGGGAGAGCACCATGTTGATTATTCCATCTACCCAAAGGTAGTTGGTGTCCCAGATCAACACTCGCTCCCACCTCTGCTCCACATACTTCCTTTTGGTTGCTCTTACTGTGGACAGGGGCCTCGGCAGAATTCAGGAATGCCAAGACTCAAGAAGAGGTTGACTTATGGTTTTGTGAGAGATTTCACTGAAGGCCTGGGTCATCTACAGATCCACTATGTTCAGGACCAACTCAGCTGTTGTGGAGTTGAGTTTGCTTTCTTCTTCAGCTTTGGATTTAGTGTCTTGGGTACATTAGCCTTTCTTGTAGCCAGACCAGGATATACAATTTGTGATGGTTAATTTTAAATGTGGAATTGACTAGGTTAAAGGATACCCTGGTAGTTGGTGAAGCATTACTTCTGGGTGTGTCTGTGAGGATGTTTCTAGAAGAGATCGGCATTTGAATTAGGGGACTAAGTAAGGAAGATTTGCCCTCACCCAGTGTAGCTAGGCATGATGTAATTCGCTGAGGCCCAGATATAACAAAAAGGCAGAGGAAAGGCAAGTTTGCTCTCTCTCTCTCTCTCTCTCTCTCCCGGAGCTGGGGCACCCTTCCATTCCTGCCCTTGGATATCAGAACTTCAGGCTTTCTGGCCTTTGGACTCTTGGACTTGCAGCAGAATCTGCTCTGGGGTATAGGGCCTTGGTCTTCTGTCTAAGAGTTATACCATCTGCTTCCCTGGTTGCAAGGCCTTCAGAGTTGGACTGAGCCACGCTCCTGGCTCCCTGTTTCTGTAGCTTGCAGACAGCCTATTGTGGGACTTCTCAGCCTCCAAAATTGCATGAGCCAATTCTCTTAACAAATCTCCTTTCATATATCTGTATCTATCTGTCTATGCATCTTATTGGTTCTGTCTCTCTGGATAACCCTGACAGATACACAACCTCTGAGGTGAAGGTGGAAAGCTTACACAAAAAGCTCTGCTCCCGTGCCTGGAAATAGCTGGGGTCTGAGTTTCACTCCTGGTCCCTGTGACCTCTGGGATTTTGGTACTACAGCCCATCAGAAACAGCAAAGGGCTGTTTTTCCTTTTCTTGGGGGGAAGGGATGAGGGGAATGACTGCCTGGAGCTCCTTCTGTGCACTACCAAAAGTAGATAGCTCACTGATGAATAGCAATCTTTTGGAAATTTAGCATACCTTGATGGCTTATGTGTCAAGGTTAAAGATGAGAAGACTTTTACTGCAAAAACGGGCCTGAGATTGGGAACAACATGGATGGAACTAGAGAACATGTTCAGTGAAATAAGCCATGCACAGAAAGACAAATCTTGCATGTTCTCACACACATGTGGGAGCTAGAAAACAGAAACATCTCATGGAATCCGAGAGTATGAAGATGGTTATCAGAGGCTAAGGGTAGTCAGGACAGGGGGATAAGGTGGGGATGATTAAAGGATGCAAAAATATAGTTAGATGGTAGATAGAATGAACACTATTTCATAGCACAACAAAGTGACTATAGTCAACAATAAGTTAGGGTATGCTTTAAAATAGCTAGAATAGAAATGTTTCTAACACAAAGAAATGATAAAAACCTGAGGTGATGGAAGCCTGAATTATCCTGATTTGATTAATTCACATTCTGTGCCAGTATCAAAACATCACATGTACCCTATAGAGATGTACAACTATGATGTACACATAACAGTAAAAATGAAAAGGAGGGCATGAGTACCTCTAAGTGGGAAGAAGAGCAAACAACATGCCTTCAAAGACTAAGGGAAAGTATATATGGTTGTTATCAGCACTCTTCAATGATAAATGTTTCGCCCTTCCTGGGTACACAGCAAGCTGAATGTTCTGGCTCCTTAGAGTGGGGTCAATGTCATTAGTCCTAGCTAATGAATTATGAGTGTAAGTGAAGTGTTTCCCTTCTGACAGCAGCACTGAGTTACTTGTGCAAGCCCCGCTATGTTTCCGTCCCCCTGCCATGAAGATTGCAGAAGGACACATCAATAGCTATCATGAGTGTAAGCACCCCCGGTGACCTGAATTAGACACACAGTGTGAGTAGAAAATGAACATTTCTTGGGTGAAGTTTCTGGGACTTTGAGATGGTCACCACAGCAGCACCTGGCCTGTCCTGAGTGATTTTCCAATTCCAAATTGGACGTTTCCATGTAGTTGGCCATTGTCTGCTGGTGTGATGGGGCAGAGTCCTTTTTACTCATTGGAGAGGACGCTTGAGTTTTCATTTTCCTTGCCCAAGAATGGACATATTCCTCTATGGAGAGTGTGTCAGGATGGGAAGTCTCCCTGAGCCATGGCCCATATGGAGCTAGAGTAACAGGAGGGGGTCTTTGGTTAGGTGGAACATTTTGTGCTGCAAGAGGAAGAACGACATTAGCAATAGAAAGGTATGTTTGTGTAGTGACCCTGGAGGTGTGTCTGTCAGGTCTCCAGTAGGGAAACCTGTCATCCGGGGCAGCATTACTTGTCAGCCCCAGCCTTGTCTGTGCAGAGGCCATGCTTCCCCTGGGGCTGTTCCCATTCAATGACTGGGAGTAGGAGGGATGATGGTGCCAGTCTGTTGCCATATGAGCAGTAACAGAGGGCACAAGTAACTGCATAAGCAAACAGGCCCCCTTACCATCAAGCACCGTAGCACTGTGCCACTTCCCCACCCTGCATCTATGGCCATATAGAGGGTCCTTTATGGCCAGCTGAAGTGGGGGAAGGTACTAGCTTAAAATGGCTGGTACTGCATCTCACGCAGATGAACGGGTGCTCTTGAAAGAGAGTGGTAAGGGAAAATTCTTTCCCGAATGGGCAGAGCTTTGAGGTACCTGGCCTGGGGTCAGAGTGGGCTGGCTAGCTGGGAGAGGATTGGAGGAGGCTCCTGAGGGCACACAGAGTATTGCAGACAGGAGTGTGTTGGGAAAGGATGACAGAGTTCATCATCTCCCATCAATTTTTGCCCTCTTTTCCCCAAGTGGCACTACAGAGAGACTTTCTAAGAAGCTGATGTGTTTCTGCTCCATTTGTTTCTCCTTGAGAGAACTACCTTGGGAGATATCACTTCTTTCAGGTTCTTTTGTCTAGCCCTTTTGACTTTTTACAGCCATAATTTATGTCTGTGTATTTGTTTGGACACAGATAAGAAAGTACTCACCATCGAATTGGTTTTACTGATCATCACCTAAGAGCACATTTAGGAATAACATTGATCAGGTGTCGGGCAGATGTGGTGGGTAGGGGATGGGTGTATACATACATAATGAGTGCAATGCGCACCATCTATGGGCTGGACACTTTTGAAGTTCTGACTTGGGTGGGTGGCGGGAAAGGACAATATACATAATCTAACCTTTTGTACTCCCACAATATGCTGAAATAAAAAGTAAAACAGACAAACTCCATGAGACAAAAACATGGGGAAGGAAAGTAAAATGGGGAAATTTGGAGTCAAGGATGCAGAACTGGATTCCGTGCAGCAAATCTTAGGTTGGCCTTTGGAAATTTCATGTTCCAATTTTGACATTGAATCCCTGTGCAGTTCCTCAGCAGCTTCCAGACCATGGGACGGAAACTCATTGGAGTCCCACGGAAAATAGATCTCTTCTCCTCTACTACTGTTAACATGAAAATAAACTCAAGGTTATTAAGAAATAAGCAAACCTTCCTCAGTCCTGTGTACCTTGCCAATTCCTCTCCTCTCCCACCCTTGTGACGCCAACTGGTAGGAGCGCTTGAATTGTATAAGCAGCACCGTGGCAGCACAAGAGGCTCCTGGAAGCATGGCAGACTGGGAAGAAGCTGGTAAGGGCTCCTTCACCCCAAGATTTAGCAAAGCTGGGAATCAGGGGATCCCATTTTCCTCCTCTCATCCCTGCCCTTGGGGTAGTTGTGTAGTCATGCAGGCAGCAAGTGACAGTGGTCTTGTCAGTGTCAGGCCCATCCAAGTGCCACATGCTCCACCTGCGGCCACCTTCTGAACCTCGCTTGTCTGCAATAACTTAGCCAGCAGAAGAGCACACAGCCACTCATGGCAGGTCTCAGCTGCAAGAAAACACTTCCTCACATCCAAGCTGCATTTCCTCTGTCTGCAGGTACCTGTGACCCCTCCGACATGGTAAGCTTTCAGCAGCAGCAGAGCTGCTAGGCATTGACAGAGAGATTTCTGCCTGTCAGGGTCACAGTGGAATCTGTGGGAAGGTCATGTGAAGCTGACTGCACTGCAAAGGTGGGCCCAGCAAGGGCTTCCTGCTGAAGTGTTTGGTGAGGGAGGCACCGAGTAATGTGTGCTCTGCAGTGGGCTTCTCTGCAGCCAATCAGGCCTGCGGTCAGTTCTTAGTGGGCAGGTGGGGTTGGGATCCTGAGTCCTGTGGGGGAGACCAGGGGGAGCCAGAAGAATGGGGTATGTTGCTAGAGGCTGCTGACATGAGTCAGAACAGTGTAAAAGAAGGGCTATCGGGCAAACTTTTCTATCCTGTGTATGTCCCACTGTGGAGCAGCAAAGCAGCCTCTGCAGGGTGGGTTTGCACGGCACGCCTGGCCTGTTTGGGACACTAAAGGGACCACAAAGCATCACTGGACCAGGCTTCCTACTTCAACTCCAAGGTTTTCATCAAAAGGTGCTTGGAGATGCACTGAGGAATGTGGGCCACAGCTAGGAGGCCCTGTACCACTGCACAGCGTTTGAGTGTGACTTTGCAAAAGTTTTCATCCTGAGAATGCTCTATTCCCACCCTCACAAGGCTTTGTTGCTCTCTATTCTGCACATCCATGTTGGCAAAGGAGATTTTGCAAAAATTTTTTTCTTTATTAAGTTGTCTTATCACATGCCCCTTACCCCACAAAAGGGAACCAGATGTCTACCTTGTATTTTTGCACCACAATGGCTTGTTCTGTTTTAAAACATTTTGTCTGAAATGATTAGGTATGGCCCCTTCAAAATTGTGAACTAATTTCATTTGTGCTGTTGTTAATTCCCTTCCTCCTGAAAACCATGGTTTCAAATGTCCTGGGGCATGAGGAGGCCGACATGCAAAGCTGTGGGATGGCCATGGTGAGGGATGGAAGCCAGAGGCTTCCTGGGTGCTGACAGATGCCTCCTGCAACACTTTGTAATCCTACAGAGAGGAGACATGATGACCCGGCAGACTAGAGGTATTTATTCTTCCCTTTTGGCTGTTTACAATATTTTGTTTCAGTATATTTTTCAGAAGCATAATTGTATCTTTGTGTTTAATTGTTTACAAGTCCGCACTGGTCAAGGTCTTTTTCATGCAAAAATGTACACTTAATGAGGGCAAAGAAGGTGCCCATTCATCTCTTGAGTCTCTCCCGCTCTGTGCCCCCTTTTCAGGTCTGGCCATCCAGAGCATCTGGGTCTTGGTCCTCTTCTTCTTTTCTTGGTTTTCATTTTCCTGGGGCAGCACCACTTCTGAAGATGCGTCTGTGTTTGTGTGTGTGTGTGTGTGTGTGTGTGTGTATGCATGTGAGACTTTACTATACTTCATCAGCTTTCACAGTGTCTCTGACTTGGCTGCACTCTGAAGAATCTTCTGGCACTGCCCAATGTCAGGCACCATGGACAGTTGTGCTAAACTCGGGCACCCTCAACTCTGCCAATGACAACTGACCCTGGGGATGCAGTATGGCTAGATGGTGGGCACAAAGTCTCACACAAATTGAGTCAATAGAAGTGACCCTGACAAACTGGAGCTATTTCATAATTTAAGCATATCAGAGAGATACATTAACACCCTCCCCCTCCCTACCCTGAAAATGCAACACTGGTACTATAGATTTCCTATCGATCACAGGATATGATACAACAAACATGAACACATTGCACTGTTGGTAGGACAAGTCACAATTTCCTTTGATGCTTGGCTACAGAATAGCTAGGAAATTACTGCTCATCACCACAGCAAGGTACCACGCAGGAGGATATCTTAGTGAATGTATTCATTAGTTAATACCTCAAAGGGTTAGTTCTTGTATGTACAGAATAAGGAACCCTCATCAGGAATGGCCACAGTCTCAGCAAAAGTCAGCTCTAAATGTGCAAAGACTTTACAGCCCTGCTATTAACAAGATGACATGAATTGTAAGAATACATTTGACAAGCTCCATTAAAGATCATCCATGACCTGTGCAAAGGCACCACACAGTGGCAGATGGAAAGGGCAAGAACTTGGCAGTAAACGTATGCCCACAACATGTCAACACTTTGGAGAGAAGGACAGAGGTGTCACTCCTGTGCTAGTTGCACAGAGGGATTCTAAGGGGAAGTGGATGGGAGGGAAAGTCAGCAGAGGAGCAAAGTAGAGGTCGCTCCATGCCATATGATGCCCAAGCTCCAAATTATCAAGCACTGTTTGACTGGCGGGAACTGAGAAAGGCTCCAGGCTGCACCCCTGCAGCACCCAGCTGGACACTGCACTTCCAGAGTCACTTGGTGTGAGGAAAGGAGAGGGAGGGGATGGGGGCAGTCAGCTGGAGATGTGGGCTTGAACAGCTGGGGAGAGGCTGGGGACAGCTGGGATGAGGCTCAATGACAAAGACAACAGACCACATGTAGGACTTGACAAGGGGAGATCTGGCAATTCTCAGGCTCAAATGAACAAATCCATGGCAAACTCAGAAGGTTTAAGTTCCCAAAAAGGTGTCGTTGCCAAACCTCCACCTCACACTGAAACTGAACTACAAGGTATGAGTCACAGTAGAGTTCAACTGCTCTCGTTGCAGCACGTTAGGGCAAGATATTCTTTGCAAGGTATAATATTATATCTAGCTATGTGGATTTATGGAGATATTCACAAGTGGCCTCTCTGCCCTTCCTCTGTGCTGTGCAGCCTTCATGTGCATGGCTGCCAGACACGTCTCAAAGCCCTCTGTTTGTTCCTAATGCTCCCTTTGTGACTGCCTTGTGAATCAATTGCTTGCCCTCCACAGGGCTCAAAACCCACCAGGGTCCTGGAGACCCAAATCCAAGGTAACCAAGCAATGCTTGGGTCCAAGAAGCCAGCCTTTCTACAGCCACGTGACGAGCTTCATATATGAGGCTACTGCTCCCCCCTCAACCTGGATCTCTCTGTGGGGTGTCCAAAAATAAAAAGGAAATCTTAGCCAGTCTGGTGGCAACAGTGTTGTTTCTAAGTGTCCTACAGTATTTGTGTGTGTGTGTGCATGTGTGCACGTGCACCTGTGGGATTGTGCACGTGAGTGTGTGTGGCCATATGTCAGTGTGTGAAGGTCTGACTGTGTGTATAGGCATATACCGATAATGATGAGTGCCCCTCACACCTGTCTGCACACGTGGGTGACAGTGTGGGTCTGTGTGGGTGTGTGAGTGTGAGAGGCTATATGCTTGTACAGAAGGGAGGAAGACACAACAAGCTGGACCCACTGAGGCAGGCAGTCCTTAGGGAACCTTGGCACTTCCCTCTCTCCCCTCTGACTATTGCTTTCCCTGGAAGGGTGGAAGTGGTGAGTTCCAGACTCTAAGTCCAAGGTGGAACTTGGGTCCTGTTGCTGGAGTCCAGCAGCCAACCACCATCCCAGCGTAGGCCACTAAAGTGTGTCCTGCACCCAAATGGGCCACGACCACAGTCCATGCCTGCAGCCATTCCAGGCAATGCCCTGGAGGCTTCATTACATCACCTGCCTTCCTGTGTCTCCACCAGCTGCCACATGTGTGTCAGGGTTACAAGGCAATGGGAATGGAGGTTAGAGACAACACCCTGTCTGTTTTCCTGGCCCTCCCACCTCATTGTTTGCAGCATGCTTCTGTTCTCATTGTATCCTTCAGGCCCTCCTCCCAGCCTGTGATTCCCAAGCATGTCTTCCTGGAACAAGGCAAGATGCTCTGCACTTGTAGCTGATCCCAAGGACTGAGCATTTACTACCTCAAGGCACTAAATTACCAATCCTTGGGACTACATTCATGTCCTCTGACTCCTCTGTCCAGGAGACAGCACAGATGGGTGAAGGGAGGGAATGAGGAGTGGATGGGGACCAGGAGACGCCAGTCCGTGGAACAAGGAATTGGAGAGTAACAGTCCGTTAACCAGTGCAGCCAAAGGGCGCCCCCCATGTGGGAACAGGTCAAAGGAATTCTGGTGCTTCTGGAAGGGCCGCCAACAGAGAATATATATGTTGTCAGGTGCATTTTGCTTCACACTCATTCAAACCATATTAACACAGGTGTGCACACGTGTACTCACACAGACACACACTCAGCATACACCAATACATATACGCACAAGCATGCACATGCGTAAGCCACACTTTCACGAGGATGCATCCACATGCATACATCCATATGTTGTTGCACATATGCTTGCATACATGACAGTATAGATTTACAGTGATAGGCACAGCAGTATACAGCTTCTCCAAATGCTGTACATGCACCTAGACCTACATTGATACATACGAACACATCCAGGTATACAAAGAAACACAAACACAGAAGAATACTTAAAGGGAGGTGGGCAGATGGGTGAGGGGCTGCAGGAGGGGCTTCCAAAGGAGAAAGGGGATTACAGGTTGAGTGCTTCATGACGCTCACTCCCTCACAGCTTCCATCAATGAGGTGAAGCTGCTTGGCAAGCTGAAGCGCAGGCCAAGCCTAATTTCGATAGGGGCCCTGCTGGGTGGGCAGTGCCCATGTTCTCCATCTGCTCACTTCCCTCTCTTTGGCTGGCCACCAGCCAGTTCCTGCAGAGACACCCCCAGTACCGGTACCATAGAGTAAGTTTGAGGGCCTGTTGGACAGGCAGACTCCGTGCCGGAGCACCCCCTTTTGCGAAGGAAAGAAAAGAAAGGTAAATTCTTTGGTTTAGAGAGTTAGGAAAAGGCAGAGCAAGTGGGGTGTCTCCACCACTCACTGGCTGCACACCCTCAAACACAGCACACAAGCTCCATTTGTTTTCCTTGCCACACTGGGAACAATGTGCTTTGCCTTTCCTGGCTAACAGGGCTCCTATGAGAGTCCTATGATGTGGTGGGTCAGTGAGCTTGTTGACACTATGCACTAGACAGTAGAAAGGATTAGTATATAGATTTATAGTAGATGTTCATCTGCTAGTCTGGGTCAGACGGTGAACTCCCAATCTGAACTTTTCTAACCCTAGTGTTTATTCCCAAGTGCTTACTCTGGGATTTGTGATCAATTCAGCATCTGATAGAAAGTGAACTCCCAACTCAGACAGATGTGTCAAGTCCCTGGTGTCAGGCATTCGGAAGCAGAAATTCAGGCAAGAGAAGTTCCCACTCCTCCAAAGAGGCCAGCTCAACAGTGTCATCTCCAACTTGGCCTTGCCTCTTGCCCCACTGCAAGCTCCCATTGGGTGTGTGCTCCATCAGTTACCCTGACAGGTCACCATGCAGCCTCACCCACCTACGTTCCCCTCCTCCCAACCCTGCACCACCATGCCGCATTCTAAATATGACAATAAGAGTGGGAAAAAGGCACTTACAAATGCTCCCTGAGTTTCCCATGGCCAATTCCCTGAACTTCCAAGCCATGGCTAGCCCTTCCCATGTGCACCCCATCCCAACCCAGCTTGACTTTTTCCTATAAAGCCCTAAGCAGAAGATGAGCAAGGTCCATAATCTCTAGGAGGGGGAAAAAAAAAAAAAAAAAAGAAGAGAAAAAGTCATGAAAAAGAAATTTTGACACCTCAGGGGGATAGAAAAGCCTCCAGAAACATTTGTGAGCAAAGCTGAGATCCTTCCCCTGTCCCCAAACCGGGCTTTCCCCTGTCCTCTAAACATTCCCAGGGGCCTTTCCATGCTTACTAGCTGTGAGAAGTCTTTGGAAAGGTGAGCGCCTTCTAGCAGGAAAGAAACCAATGTACTCTTTACCTCCAACTCCTCCTCAGTCCCTTCCTTTCTAGCCAGAATACAAGCTTTCCAATCACTCTCCACTTCATGCTTAGAAAGAGAAATGTGGAACTGATCAGATTGCCTGGAAAGCCACAAAATAAAATGAATGAAGGCAAGAGGGAAAATAAAACCAAAAGACACCATAAGGGAGCAGAGCACAGTGTCCCTGCCACCCTGGGGCCACTGGGGACCTAATAGAAGTGGTACACCCAGTAAGCAATGTTGAACAATCCAAAGGCGAGATGGAAGAGGAACCAGGACCACTTGTGAACCTTAGGAATGTAGTTGGGGTTGAAGAGATTGAAGAACTCTTTGGCGAAGGTGCTCCCAGGGCTCGGGGGTGGGGGGACACTGTCCTCAGACTCTGAGCTACTGTCCTTGTCTTGGCCACTGGCCATGAGGTCATCATCACCCAGCCTCCAGATACTATCAGCATCAGACTCAGGCTGCTCCTCAAGGCCAAGGCAGCTGCTCTCAACATTGACGTCATCTTGTAGGCTATGGATCTCCTCCAGCTCACAGTTTGCTTCTTGCACACAGCCCTGGCTACAGTGAAGCACAGGCCACCAACTTGGGCTAGGGCCATGGCTCTCATCTGAGCTCAAGCTCTGATCAGAGTCTTTGGAGTCACGGGTCTCAGCACGGCCATAGGCCTGGACACAGTTGTGGATTTTGTTAGAATGACACTGTCACCAGTCTGGAAAGCACTGAAGTGAACACCGAAGCCAAGGCGTGCCTGACCTGAAGTGGAGGGGAGATCACTAAGGCTTTCTGCGGTGGGCAGCTGGGCCTGTCCTGGAAGAGAAGTGAGTGGGCTGAGGCTTTCCGAGGTGGCCAGCTGGGCCTGCTCAGAAATGGACGTCAGAGAACCGAGGCTTTCTGGGCTTGCCAGGGGGGCCTGAGGCAGGGTGATGGAAAGAGAGCTGACTCCATCTTCCATGATAATCAGGCCATTGTTTGAGGAGATAATGGATAGGCTCATCAGTTTCCTGTGGCCTAGGTGGCTATTCATGGGGGCAGGGAGAGGGGAGGGGTTTTCCTCATCAGCACTTGCATTGTTACTGTCAGTCTCTTGACTGTCAGAGCCGTCTCCTCTCGGGGTCTCTGGCATACAGGGGGCTAAGGAACAGGACCAAGAGGCTGTCAGCATGCAAGGAAAGGCCATGGCGGCTGCCAAGCCAAAGTTTGTCTGGGGACAGTTGCTCCCTGGGGAGTTATGTGTGGTGAATGGAGGCGTGCTCAGGCAGGCCGGGCTCGGCTCTCTGCGAAGGAGGAGGGACGTTGTTGGACATTAATGTACCATCCACAAAAAGAGCCTCAGCACTGCCTTGTGAGTCTGAAGTGCCAAAGAAGGTGGGGTAGGCAGGCCAGCCTCTCCAGCATCTGTCTTCCTTTCAGATTCCCTCTTCCCTTCTTCCCTTCCAGGTACATTGCCTGCCCTGGACGCATGCAAAGTGGACTGAATTTGGTCCAAATGTCTCCAGAAGTTTAGCCTTGCCGTGTACTTTCTTTGTGACCTTGGACAATGATCATGTGTCAAGGAGTGATGATAGAGTCCTACTTCCTCGTTACTTGTTCACATATGTGTGTGTGTGTGTGTCTGCATGTGTGAGGATTAAAGGAACTAAGAAATGCGGAAGGGTCAAAAGTGCTAAGCCAGGGCTCGAGAGACGCTCAGGGAAAGCTGATTGTCAGTCAAAAAGTCAAACCTGCACGTTCCCCACCACCACTTTTTGGTACCGGTAGTGGGCAATGACCCTTCGTGTCCTCCTGCATTGCCTATGGTCACACTGAGGTCCCCGGCTGTAGAAAAGATAGTTGATGTAGACATACTCAAGCAGGGACAGGAACATGAAGAACAAGCACAGGAGGATATAGATGTCGATGGCCTTGATCTAGGAAATGTAGGGGAGCTTATGCCGCAAATGACAGTTGACGGTGGTCAGGATGAGCATCCAAGTGAGACCTACAAACAGAACGGCACCAGCTCAGTATCTTCTGGTGGCTGAGCTTCCTGGCAAGCCACTGGGCCCCTGGTAATCTCTGGAGTGAGAAGGGCCCTCATCAAAAGCCTTCACCTCTCAGGGCCAGGGAGCACCTTTTCTGAAGTGCTTGCTTTGTTCCTCCTACTGCATCTTGAAGCCCAGCCTCTGCCACAGCAGTCCAGGACATCCCATTGCTCTTAAGGTCAAGTGCCAAAACCCCAGCCACAGATGCTTCTCAGTGATTAACACCTGTGGTTGCCCTTTGCCATGTGCTGGTTTTTCCCCTTTTGTCTTCCTTTAGTTCCCGGGAAAAGTTTGTGAGCCCTAAACTATTACACAAGTGCAAAGGTTTAGTCCTGAATGATCTCCTGAAGAAGGAGGTCAAGCAGTCTGCCCCAAAGACGGTGACAGAGCAAGCAGACCTGGATCTACTGCCCATTAGAGTCTCCTCAGGGCAGCTGCTCTTGAAGCCCTGCTGCCTCATAAGGCATCTGACACCTTGATTAAATCAATGTTTATTGTACTGTATTTCTGATCTAAATGTCTGACTTCTCCATTTAATTATGGAGTCAAAGAACTATGAATTCTTGTACTTTGACCACAACATACCAGGATTGCAAGTCTAGTGTGTTTTTCACACCCATCTCCAATGTTAGTCTCTCCACTGGGGCTTGGCCGAGCAACTACACATACACCTGCCAGACAAGCCCTTGCTTCCTTGCATATGCAGTCACACGCTGCACCAGGTACCACTCCCTTATGCTCACCTTTTTTGTTCTGAGGAAGACAACACATGCTCCTCCCTGGGATGAAAACACGACCTACCAATTGTCACCCTGTCTTCAGAGGAATCATAGTTCACCCAAAACGATATCCAGCAGAAAATAGTGGTGATGATCATAGGCCAGTAGACCTGCACAAGGTAGCTGTTGAATTCCTTCTGGACCTGAAACTTGAGTGTCAGGTGTACGTAGGACCCTGGCAAGGAGACAAACTGATGTCAGGGTGGCAGGGCCCAGGGGCTTTGCAGGCTGGAGAGGCACACAATGGAGGGTGCGGAGACTGATGGCAGTTCAGCCTCTAATTCTCCATTCATGGATATCCCGCCTGAAGTCAGTGAGAATGGCATATCTCAGCAGGCCCAGGTGGCACAGCAAGTTCGCTCTCTCCTCTTCGTTTCTCACTTGCTCCATGGTAGTTGACATCTGGGAATGGGAGAGGCAAGAGATGGCTCCAAGCTGTAAACAGATGGAGGCTGAGAGGCCAGCCCTGAGAGGAGCATGAATCTTTTATACATGCAAAGCCTAGTCAACCAGGCCCAGTGCTTCCACAGCCCTTCCTCACTTGCACAGGGTGAGCTGTTTGGACTTTATTGTGGGGGCCTGGCAGGCATGCAGAACCAGTGGGAAATGGGAAGGGATGCAACACAGAGGGCAGGGGTCCCAGGCAGTGGCCACTGGGACTTTAAGGGAGTGCAAAGCAGACAAGGGACAGGAGAGAAGGAAGGGGTGGGACTCACCTGTGTAGAAATACACCTCCTTACTAGTAATCGTCCTCTGCAGGAAAGAGAACTGAGGGATTTGCAGCTTCTCAGCCATGTGGATAGTACTTCCATTGTCTTCCCAGAATAGCATGATGTCTTCAACCATGTATCCATCTGCAAAGGGGAGAGAAACAGAGAGTCTCAGAAAATGGACACAGGCAGATTTCACATCAGAGCAGTCTGAAAACCAAACGATGTTTGGAACTTGCCATTTTGGGGGCTCCTTTATGCTTCGCTGAGCCTGAGCACTGGGGAAAGAGAACCCTCACTTTGGTGTTTCTTAGCCAGAAAGGAAAGCACAGCAAAGGCATGCTACAAGCTCCTACCCACCAGCTTGTGCACAATTTCCCATAAGTGGGTGCCACTTCCCAAGGGGACAACTCACACCCTAAAGGCCACCTGCTCCCAGATGCCATATATACACCCCCATCAGTCAGTCAATCAATCACCTATCTACCACTTGTCTTCTTTTATCTCCATCTCCTAAGTGTGTAAGAGAGAGAGAGAGTGTGGAGAAGAAGCAGGTGTAGAGTTGTGCTGTCCCTCTCACTGTCAGTTCTGCCTTTGGTTTCCGAATCACCACAGGCCCAGGTGGGAAGAGCGGCCATAGGAGGTGAAGGTCCAACTTTCCACCTCCAGCTTCCAGACCTGCTTGTCCAGAGGAAATTTGTGCAGATTCAGGGAACAAGCTGCTGTGGTGGTGAGTCTGTAAAGGAAAACAGAAAGGAAGGGCAATGTGAGCCCAGCCCAGGCAAGCAACCACTCCGGAGAGAACTGCAGGGCTGTGGAGGAAAGTGTGACCAAAGGACCAATCGAAGTGCGGGCAGGAGGTGGGGCACTTGTGTGTGACAGAGACACAAGAGACGTGGCAGGACTCAAGCAAGGAGCAGATGTGTGGCATGTCAGAGAACCTCAGGGTGTCATCATGGGGAAGGCCCTTGAGAGAACTGAATGAGGAGATGGGAGGAGACTGTTGCTTGCTAAGGAAGCACATGAGGGTCCATAAGTTAGGAGTGGAAGGGAGGGTGGGCAAGATTTCAAATCATGGAAAGGAGGAAGGGGCCACTCCAGACAGAAGGAACAGCAGAAGTCAAGAAGCCTACGGGAAACTCTGAAAGTTCCACTTTGGCTACTGGGTAGGGTGAGTGAGGGGGCCCAATGCACGGTGGGTTCGTATGGCCCTTAGAATGTTTGTGGCATATTCAGCAGGACTCAGGAAGCCTGGTGGGACATCCTCAGCACCCTAGGTAGACTCACCAGATGCCATACCGCACCGTTCCATCTGGGTGAAGCTGAAACCACGTGATTTTCCACAGTCACCTCACGCACATAAACATCCTTCCTGTTCACAAAGTAGCAGTTGGGGACCCACAACTTCTCATGCATCCGATAGTCCAGGGTCAGTTTCAGGTTGGTCTCATAGTACACTAAGTGTGAATCTTTCCAGATCTGATGAAAAAACATGGTGATTGTATAGTGCTGGGGAGAGAAAGGTAAATCCCAGTTGCAAGCTAGGTTGTTCCAGCTCTGCCCTCTTTGTGTATTCGTGTGTGTGTGCGTGCACATACCTGTGTGTGGAAACGTATTGAAATGTATCTCAACTATAGACGAGTGCATGAAATATATGGATGTTTTAAAAAAAGATTACTAAAATGACCCTTGTGTAATTAAAATCCAGGTTAAGAAACAGAGAATTACCAACAACTTTAAAACTCCAATGTGGCCCTTCTGGAACATATCTCCCACACCCCCAGCAGTAACAATTATCCTAGATTTTATGATTAATAATTTCCTTGCTTTTTGTTAGAGTTTCATTGTCCATGTATTCCTAGAAAATATATTGCTTAGACTTTTTAAAAAGATTTTATCACAATGGAATCATAGTGCGTGTATTCATGATCTGCTTATTTCAGGCAACATTTTATTCGTGAGATCCATTCAGGTTGGCATGTGTAATTATAATGTGTTCACTTGCCTTGGTGGGTAACAGATGAATATACTATGCATGTTATTGGGTGAACACATCATACAGCCCCAAACCACGACAAAATGAAAATGATGAGGTGGAAGTTACAGTTTACACTCCTGCCAAGAGCCAAGAGTCGAGAGAGGCTGAGGGTTCCCAGTGCTTCCAACTCACCAGCATAGATTGGTACTGTCTGACTTTTGACTGTTGTCAGTCTGGTGAGTATGTGATGGGTTCTCTCTGTGGTTTTACTTTGCCTTACTACTGACAAGGCCAAGCATCTTTTCATATGTTTCTTATGCTTATCTGCTCTTTAGTTTTCATTGCAAAACTGAAATTCCTGTTTACATTTCTTGATCATTTTTGTATCTGTTCTTAAAATATTCTTTTTTTAATTCACAAAAATTATGAATAGTTAGAATATCAGTCCTCTGCACTGCAAATAGCTTCGTCTATTCTGACTTACCCTTCACATTCATCATAGGGGTTTTGTTTGCTTTGCAAAATAGAAGTTCCAGGAGTTTTGGCTAAACAGAGTTTTCATATAGTCGGAGTTACCAGTATTTATTTTTATGGTTTGTGTTTTCTGTTTCTTTGGAAAGAAATTCTTACCCACTCCAAGACACAAAGACAGTGCCCTATGTTATCTTTTAAAAGCTTCATAAGCCTTTCATTTTTCAGTGAATAATCCATCTGGAACTGAATTTTTGTATATAGTGTGATGTAGGGGTTCTATTAACTGATTTTTTTTAATTCCAGGTGGCCATAGTTTGCCAATTCTACCTTGTTCCTCCACATGAGTTCTGTCACGGGTCAGAACACCTGGAATTGGCTTATAACTCTGCTCTTTCTCCCATGTGCCCTCTCTCTAGCCCCGTGGCTGGAACTTCCATGCTTACCATATCTGTTCAATGCTGGAGACATAGACAGATATTCTCACAGGCATGGGATCACTTACGACACAGAATATGGTTTGACGTGAAGGGTAGAATATGGAGAAGAGCACAGACTCAGGAGCCAGACTGCTTGGTTCTGAACCTGCTTTGACACTTGTTAGCTGTGTGACCTTGAGTAAGTCACCTGACCTCTCTGAGCCTTATCTTCCTAATGTGCAAAATGAGGATAAGGATAGCACTGATCTCATAGTCAATGCAGATCAAGCAGTTAGAGCAGGGTGGACCCATGATATGCTGAAAGGAAGGGGTAAGGGAAAAACAGGAAATGAAGAGGTGAAACACGCTTTTTCTAAATATTTCATGATAAAAACTGAAGGGAATGAGCCCCCAAACAAGATTCACAGTTGTGTGTGCGTGCATGTTTGTGTTAGGGCATGTGTGTCTGTGTGTGAGTTTGAGCTGTTTGTATGAATGTATGTGACCATGTCCATGTATGAATGAATTTGTGAGTGTTTTCATGTGCAGGTAAATGTGTCATTGTGTGTGAGACACATCTGTGCATATGTGAACATGTGAGCATGTCTGTGTGTGAGTGTTTGTGTTGTGTGGGATTGAATGTGTGAGCATGTCCATAAGGACGAGTGTGCTCCTGTGGAAGTAGGAGTGAGTGTTGGAATGGGAATGTATGGGTGTGTCTGTGGGTCAGCCTTTGCTCCATGTATTGGGCCATGGCCTTTGACCGCAAGCAATATAATCGGACACAGGCATGAGACAGGCACTGACGGTTTTGGCCTCAGAAATAGCTGCTAAGTCAGACAACAAGCTCGATTTTATTTCTCTATGATAATATCTTGTCCCTGACCCCAGATGGCATCATATGAGCCATATTCTTCCGTATTTACTCTGAACTCTTTCTCCTAAGCCTCTGAGTACCCCTAATCCTCTGCATATCCTCATGTGTGCAGTATCCCTTTATTTTCTGTCTCCTCTTAGCAGACTCTTTATTCTACAAGATCCAGCTTACCTGTCACATGCTCTAGGGAATCAATCTGTCTTACTTTCTCTCTCTCTCTCTCTTTTGTAGAAATAAGGTCTCTCTCTGTAGCCCCAGGCTGGTCTCCAGTGGCATGATCTTATATCATTGGACCTCAAACTCCAAGACTCAAGTGATCCTTCTGCCTCAGCCTTCTGAATAGGTGAGCCTACAGGTGTGCTCAGCTATACCCAGCTAATTTTTCTTATTATTTGTAGAGACAGGGTCTTGTTATGTTGTCCAGGCTGGTCTTGAACTCCTGGCCTCAAGCAATCTTGCGGCCTCAGCCTCCCAAAGTGCTGGGATCACAGGTGTGGGCCATTGTGCCCAGCTCAATGTGATCTTTAGGGACTCCTCTAGGCTGGACCTGCACTCTCTCTGTGCTTTCCTAGCCCTTGTCCCTGTCTTCTTTGTGATAGCTGTTGTCCTGCTGGATTAGAAAGGTCATCTATGCCATTGACCTTGTGCTTCAACTCTGTATCCTCAGTGTCCAGCACATGGTGTGGACAGAGTTAGCACACTATGCACAGAAGCCTCGGAGCAGAGAGGTAAGATTTCTATTTAGTAACACACCTACCATTTTGACTAGCATCATGGTTGTGTGGAAGTGTATATTTGTTAAATTTTTCATCAGTATTGACACCTAAGTTCTGGGCAGTTTATTGCACATACATTACACCTCAAGAAAACACCATTAACCTAAAAATCTTTAAAAATAAAAAGGAAGAATAAGTCTCCATAACTATCTGCCATTGCTTTGGCTTTCTAGGAGAGGAGCATGTTTGCTTTGGTATTGAAAGGAGAGTCAGAGAGCTGAAATCCTCCTCTAGGAAAAGGCAACAGAATCTGGGATGTCCTGGTGCAGCCACTTTCCTACTAAAGGAAGGCTGTTCCCTTGATGGTGAAGTGTACGGGAACTCCACGTGGCTGCCGCCTTGGTGAGTGACGCTTTTCAAAAGCTGTTCATAGCTACTCTTTTGTTTTGACTTTAAGACAGTAAGTGTTGATACAGCACCAGAGTCTTTCTTTCAAGATAGCCAGCCAGGGCAGTCGTCTTAGCTTGGGGCAGGGTTGCAAGTCACAGGGAAGCTTTGAGAAACTGTAACATGAGGCAGAAATGTGCTGCTGATGAGCCTGGGGTCCAAAGACCTGTCCAGGAAGTTTCTCAGCCCTCAAGGGGTTACAGGGATGGGTGTGCCCAGGAAAGGACCCCAGTGTTGTGAACTGGGTGAGCTGGGTTGCAGGCCCTCCCAGGCCAGCCAAGTTGTGAATATGGGCCTAGGGCTGGGACAAAGCTGAGCTCAAGTCCTGGCGTGGCTACCTTGTAGCTTGTGTGACCCTGAGTGAGCCAGTTAACCCCTCAGAGTCCTGAATCCCTCCTCTGTGAAATAATCCTAGTCCTTACCTGGCAGGCGCTGGAGGAGGGAGGCAGCCTGTGTTGGTCTGCTCCAGCTGCTGTAACAAAGCACCGAAGACCGGATGTCCTGAACCACAGATGTTTTCACCTCCCAGCATTTCACATCAATGACAGCAAAGCATTAACTCACGGGTGCGGAGCCCTTGTAAGTAGGGGACCTGTGTGACTTCCTAGTCTGCACATCGGTGCCACTGACCTTGGTTCTAATCTTGGGCCTGCTCTTTTATATATATTTTATTTATTTCATGAGACAGTCTCACTTTCTTGCCTGGGCTAGAGTGCTGTGGTATCAGTCTAGCTCACAGCAGCCTCAAACTCCTGGCCTCAAGCAATCCTCCTGCCATGCCACCATACCCAGCTAATTTTTTCTATTTTTAGTTGTTTGGATAATTTCTTTCCATTTATAGTAGAGATGGGCTCTTGCTTTTGCTCAGGCTGGTCTCAAACTCCTAAGCTCAAGCAATCCTCATGCCTCGGCCTCCCAGAGTGCTAGGATTATAGGCATGAGCCACCTTGCCTGGCCCATGCCTGCTCTTGAAACCAGTCAGTTGTGTGCTACAGTATCATCTTGAGAAAGGGATTTAGAAACATCCAAGTGCTGGACTTGAAAATTGAGAGCTTCTTAAAGTCGCATGCCTTCCACTTCCTAGCATTTGGTCTCTTTTGGACTTTCTGAACGAGTTTGCTTACCCTCAGCACTCCCTCCTCATTCCCTGCTCAAGATCCCCTCACCCAGCATACGGAAGTCTTTCATGTGGGTGTACTGGAAGGATCAGTGTCAAGGGGGACCATCCATCCCCTCGGGCTCGGACCCACAGCTCTGCTTGTGCCTCTGCCCTGGGGATGGAACAGTCTTACTCATCCTGCAGCCTAGGGAAACCCAGCATTCCCTAGCAACAGGATCCATATGGAGCTGTTGCTAGGGGAACGCTGGGATTTCCATAGAGAACACAGAGAACATCTCTGCTCCCACAGCTGCATATATCTGGTGTCAGCAGAAGAGGGGTAAGGGAGCTGATCAGCTACTGCCAATGGAGGACAGATCTGGGCTTTCTGAATCTCATTACTTTCAAACAGGTGTAAATAGGTCATCATGGGCAGGGCCACTCCTGTAGACTGAGAGTCCTTCCTCACCCAGAAGTCTCCAAGAGATGGCCGGTCAATTTGGAGTTGTGCAGTCCGCTGGGCTCCCACAGCGCCTGACGCCCCTGGCACAGGAATCACCAGTCCACACTGTATCTCTGTATTTGTGTGTCCTCCCACCCCCTTTGTCATGGGCTGCTGTGTCCCCAGTGCCCAGTACAGGGCAGGGATTCTGAATCTTCTGCTTGGTTTTCTTGGGGAAGCCTGTGGGTCCCTTCTCAGGATAATGTTTTTGAATGAAATAAAATAGGCAGGAATACAAAAGAAAGAAATTTTATTGAAATACACTCATCAGAATATTTCTAAACCTGTAATTGTGATACCATAAAATATATGTGCATCTTCATTAATGTGTTAAATAATAAAAAATCAAGTGGCAGGTCTAATAACTACTGTAATTTGGAAGTAGTGACAAGTGTAAAGGATATTGGAGAGAGCTGCTGCCACCGTTACTGTGACATGAAGATACCAGGGTTTCCTCTTGGTGACAAAATGACAAGTACTGTTAATCTTCTTGTGGTTGGTTGCCTGGATTCATTACCCATAATGATAAATTTCAGTTAGAGGTTAGTGAACACAAAAATGTATTCTTCCACCATCGAATTCCACAGACTCCCTGAATTTCTGGAGGTTGTGAACTCCAGGTGTGGACATTGCATAGTGCATGTGGGAATGAATTCATGCCTGGAGGCCTCAGGTGAATGAGTGTCTCCGGCAAAGGGAGGGAGGCTTTGTTACTCGCAATCAGTCACCCTGCTCCTTGTGACCTCTTCCTTCAAGAGTGGAGGAATTTCTGCAAGTGGTATTGGGACAACTGGATATCCTTAAGCAAAAGAATGAGATTGGACCTCACTTTACAGGATACACAAAAAATCAACACAAAATCCACGAGAGTCTTAAACAGAAGTGCTAAAGCTATAAAATGCCTAGAGGAAAATGGGATAGCTTGATGGCATTGGATGTGGTAATGCTTTTCTAGATAAAACATCAAATATGCAGGCAACAAAAGAACAAATAGACAAATGGGACTAAATGTAAAACGTCTACACATTAAAGGAACAATCAACAGTGTGAAAGGTAGCCCATGGAATGGGAGACAATATTTGCAATTCATGTATCTGATGAAGGGTTACTATCTAGAATATATAAAGAACATACACAACTGAACAACAACAGCAAAAACAAAGAGCAAGATTGAAAAATGGGCAAATGACTGGAATAGATGTTTTTTTCCAAAGAAGATATTCAAACGACAAAAAAAAAAAAAAAAAAAAAAAACATGAAAAGATGTTCAACATCACCAATTAATAGGGAAATGCAAACCAAAACTGCTATGAGATGCCACCTCTCACACATTAGGATGACTTCTATGCAAAAAATGGAAAGTAACAAGCGTTGATAAGGATGTGGAGACACTGGAATCCTTGTCCACTGTTGGTGCCAATGTAAAACAGTGCAGCCACTGTGGAAAACAGTAGGAAGGTTCCTCAAATAATTAAAAATAGAATGACCATATGATCTATGAACCCACTGGTGGGTTCACATACAAACAATTTGAAAGCAGATTGAAGAGCTAATTGTATACCAAGTTTACAGCCTTCTTCCTAAGAGGCAAGAGCTGAAAACAATACAAGTGTCCATCCATAGATGAATTGATAAGCAAAATGTGGTCCATGCATAGAATAGAATATGACTCAGTCTTAAAAAGGAGGGACTTTTTTTTTTTTTTTTTGACAGAGTTTCAGTCTTTTGCCCGTTCTAGAGTGCCATGGTGTCAGCCTAGCTCACAGCAACCTCAAACTCCTGAGCTCAGGCATTCTTTCTGCCTCAGCCTGCCAAGTATCTGGGACTACAGGCATGCACCACCATGCCCAACTAATTTTATTCTATATATTTTTAGTTGGGCTGCTAATTTCTTTCTGTGTTTAGTAGAGACAGGGTCTGGGTCTTGCTCAGGCAGGTCTCAAATTCTTGACCTCAAGTGATCCTCCTCTCTCAGCCTCCCAGAGAGCTAGCATGACAGACGTGAGCCACCACCCCTGGCCTCAAAGGAGGGACTTCTGACACTGGCTACAGCATGGATGAACCTGGAGGACGTCATGCTCCGTGAAATGAGACAGTCACAAAATGACAAATACTGCATGATACCATTGATATGAGGTCCCTTGTATAGTCAAATCCATAGAGCTATAAGAAGAGTGGGTGCCAGGGGCTGGGGGAGGGGCACAGGGGTCGGTGCTTCATTGGGACAGAGTTTCAGTTTGGGAAGGTGAACAAGATCTGTGGATGGATGGTGGGGATGGCTGCATGACACTGGGAATGTGCTTAATGTACCTCTGAACTGTGCACTTAAAAAAAATTAGCATGGTATATTTTATGAGATGTGTATTTTACCACAATTAAAAGTAAAAAGAGGTGAAGAAAGGAGCAGCAGCCCCTTGGCTTGGAAAAGCTGCCCATGAATCCTGGCAGTGGCCTGGCAGGGAACAGCCTCCCTTCATGGTCCTGCAACCTGAGGATGAGCAAGCTGGCATTGGGGACAGACAACCCCAGCTCCTGCACTGCCTGTTGTCTATGGCAGAAGGACTGTGGGGCCTGGGGTTCTGCCAATGGCTCTTAGCTCCAGGCATCAGTTGCAAATTATTAGTGAAGGAAAGCGGCCGCTGGTGGCCTGGGGGAGGTGGGGGCAGCCAGAAGAGGCAAGCAGGCTACTAAAAGTGGGCAGGTGGCAGAGGCAGATACAAACCTTACCGTTAAGCTGGCCTCCCCTCAGAAAGAGGCTTCCTCTTCCCAGGACCATTGCCTCTTGTGTCTTCCCAGGCTTCCTTGCCAGGAAAACTGCTTCCTACCTCGGCCATTGCCAGCTTAAATCATGATGCAAATTATGAATTTCTAGGGACATTAGAAAGGTCTATTGACTTTGACATTTGTCCAGCATCAATGTCATATTCTACAGAGTTGTTCAATGTGAATATTTTGCCATGTCCCCGCAGACAGACCTCTGGAGACTTCACAGATAGCTCTGAGGTCGCTGGCCTCACTCCAAAGTTACTGGCTGCTGAGGGTGATGCTTG
The DNA here is from genome assembly GCA_028534055.1 of Eulemur mongoz. NCBI lineage: Eukaryota > Metazoa > Chordata > Mammalia > Primates > Lemuridae > Eulemur > Eulemur mongoz. The sequence goes on along the minus strand of JAPYYL010000031.1, from coordinate 6,662,736 downwards.
AGGTGGTGGAGTTCTCCCCACTCTCTGGGACCTGCTCTGGCTCATTTTGAGTGGCTTCCTCATCTATCTGGTGACAAGGGTCGAATGGTGTCAGCCCTCTACCCTCCTTGGGTTTAATTGAAGAAGTGGTCACTTTTGGAGAAGCTTTTCTCTTCAAAGTCCCTCGAAGGGGTCCTTTTGTCTTCCTGGTTACCTTGGGCATCTGCAAGGGCAAAACGGAGAACACAGAAGGGCACTGGTTTGGGGTAAGACATTGTAGGTGGGCTGGGAGCATGGGAAGGGGTGCGTGCCAAGGGGGGTTTGTGTTGGGTGAGGGCACGAGGAGTCTGTGGGACAGGACTTGAGGTTAAGGCAGGGAGCAGCTTGGGTGGGTCACCCACCTTGAAGCTGCCTCTGGACCTGGGTTGATGAGGGGCCTCCCTCTTCTTCCCCACTTTGATGTTTGCAGATGTTTGTTCATTAACAGTGCCAGAGGCTTGTGATTTCCTGGTCATCGTCACCATGTCAGTGCTTCCCAGCAGTCTACCCAGGACATCTGACCTCCCTATACACACCCTCCCCAGGATAGGGTCCGGCCACACCCCCTGAGTTTGTTTGAACACTGAGCCACTTCCTACCCAATGGGACCCCTGTGGGACCCTAGACATCAGAATGCATCATCCTGACACCTGCATGCAAATGAGGGGATGCTGGAAGGCCTATATACTCTGGTTGGAGAAAGAGAAGATTCCTTTAGCACCCATAAACATCCTTGCTAATGGATCTGCCACCCTCCTCATCTCCCCTGTTAAATTCTGGTAGGTCACATGGCAGGGAGAAGATGTCTCCCACAAGCTCTTTTTCGTGGCCACCCCATTCAGTGGTTCACTTGTTCTCTCCCACCCTTCAGCATTACCTAGTGTTTATATTTCTTACCTAAAGTCCTGCCAAGGTAATGTGGCTATATTTTCTCTGGAAATGTGAACCATTCCACTTCTGTCTACAGATTGTTTTGAAGCACCTTAAAGACCATCCCCTTTTAGACTACTACCAAGGAACATTTCCATCCACCTCCTTTTCTCAGGGTTCACATAAGATTTCTTAGTTTTCTGTTTTCCAATCTGAAGTCACTGCTTTTGGGCTTTCAAGAGTTCTGTGAATAAATGAGTTTCACTCAGTATTGTAGTTTTATTTCAAATGGGGGATCATGTTCACTTCCTTAGGTGAAGTGCATAGGCTTGTGCTTATACAGTGATGGGGGTGATGAGGCAGGTATTTTGGTACTGGAAGTTGTGCCATGTGTCTGTGTGTAGGAAACTACAACCTGAGACTGATGAGGTCATGGTTGGGGGGTGGCAGTCAGCTTCAACACTGTACTTGAGGTTCTTTCTAGTGTGACAAGGGAAAGGAAGACCTCCACATTGAAAGGGAAAAGTAAAACTATGTTTATTCACAGACAACATGCAGAAAATTCTATCAATCTAATTAAGTGCTTCTAGAACTAATAATTGGGTTTAGAAGGGTTGGTGAATAAAAAATCAATATCAAAATCAATTGTATTTCTATAATTATAGCAATGAATATTTGGAAACTGAAACAAACAACAGTGCAATTTAAATTATCCTTGGGAAATATCAAATGCTTAGGGAATAAATGGAACAAGATATGTATAATAGAAGATGTGTGTACTGAAAACTACAAAACTTGAAGGGATAAATTAGTAAAGACCAAAATATAAGGAGATAGGTATCTTGTTCAAGGATTTGAAGACTCAATTTTGTTAACGAGTCAGTTCTTCCAAAATTCATTTATGGGTTTCATTCCATGCCACCCAAAATCCAGAAGACTTTTAAAATATAAATTGACAGCCACATAGCTAAAAGAATCCTGCAAAACAGAGAACAAAGATGGAGGTGTCACACTCGTTAATTGTAAGATTTCTTACAAAGTGAGAATAATCAGAACAGTGTGGTATTAGAGTAATGATAGGAAGACATCAATGGAAGAGAATAAAGAGTGCAGAAACAGACCCACACATATACACACGTATAGACAACTCATTATCAATAAAGATACAAAGAAAGATTAGAAGAAAAAGGAGAAATAGCATTTTTAACAATTTGATCTGGAATAATCACATGTCTACATGGACAAACATACATTTCAATCCATACCTCAAGCCATATAAAAAAATAATTAAAAATGAGTCATAGACCTAAATGTACAACTAAATGTATAAATCTTCTAGGAGAAACAAAGAATAAACTATGTGTTGCCTTTGCTTGTCAACAATTTCTTAGATACAGCAAAAAAAGCTTGAACAACTAATTTTAAAAATTCACAAATTGAAGTTTTGAAATTAAGATCTGATCATCAAAGACATTGCTAAGAGAGAGAAAAGACAAGCTATACAGTGGGATGAAATATTCAGAAACCACATTTCTGATAAAGGTGTTGGGTTCCAAACATATAAGAACTGTAAAACCTCAATAACAAGGAATCAAACAACCTAATGAACAATGGACAGAAGATTTGAACATTTCTTGAAAACGACATCTCTAAAAACTCAATAAGAAGGAATCAAACAACCTAATGAGTAATGGGCAGAAGATTTGAACATTTCTTGAAAATGACATACACATGGCAAATATCTTCCTACGCAGAAGCTCAACATTATTAGACATAAAGGAAAGGCAAATCAAAATCACAAGGAGATACCACTATGCACCTGTGAGAATGGCTAATATTGAAAACACTGGCCATGTTGGTGAGGTTTTAGAAGACTGGAATGCTCACATGTACCTAGTGAGAATATAAAAGTTTACAATCATTTTTCTAAAAAGTTTAGCAGCTTCGTAAAATGTTAAAGGGCACCTATCATGTGCCCTTTAGAACATCACTTCTAGGTAATGTTACAAAAATTTTGAAAATGCAATAGCTTCTATTACAACAGATTTGTGGTTGGCTGGGGATGGAGGTTCAGGCCCGAGTACAGAGGAGGAATTATGAAGGGTAAGAGAAAACTTTTGGGTGTGATGGATCTGTTCACTATCTGTATTATGGTGATGGTTTCCTGGGTGTATACATATGTCAAAGCTTATCAGATTAACACATAATGCAGATTGTTATATGTCAAATGTACTTCAATAAAGCTGTTTTTTAAAAAATTGTGTTTTCTACAGCTTATTTTTTCTACAGTAAGAAACATAGCTTGAACATTCTTTTTTTCTTTTTTAACTCTATCCAAAGCAACCAAATCTCTTTATTCATTGTTTTGAGGAGACAAGTAGAGAATGGCTTACAATTTCCTTAAAATTGTAATTTATTATAATGAGTTTGAATTTAAAAGAGGCTTCTCTCTAAGAAGATTCAGTTTTTTTTATACATTATCTGTCAGTAATTCTGTAAGTAGAAATTATTCTACTCTATCAAAATGGGTAGCCTGTTTTACAAGTACTATGTGTTCCTAATTCTCTTGTTGTTTCCCTGTGTTTTCCCTTTAGACATCTTGACCCATGGTTAATCATATTTCTATAAGATTTGCTAGTCATGTGAATGCCTGTATATTTAACAATGAAATCACTAAATTTCAGCCTTGCCCACAGCAGTATCTTACAAAGGCTTGTGCAGACAATGCTTCAAAGTTTACTTCTAGGCCAAATACATTCATATTCCTTCCAGAGGTTTTTTTGTTTTGTTTTGTTTTTTTACCCAGGAACTGAGCCAGCAAATATATCATCAGTAAAAGTTACCTGTTGGTCTGTAAGCTGACAAACCATTGCTATCTCTGCATGTCCTAAATAAAGCTCCTTGGAAATGTAAAAAAAAAAAAAATTGCGTTTTCTTCAGAAAAAAAAACCAACAAATTTTTAAAAAAGAATAAGTGTAAAATACTTGGAAAGGGAGAGTATTTAGTCACTGAAATTATTTAGAAGTCCTGGAGTAAGGTGGTAATAAAAATCAAAAGTCTAAACTTGAGTTTATTACTATTTAAATATTCTTTGTAAGGACTCAACTTCTGCCTGCAGAAAGATGGAGGAGATGCATTTTCCGATATTCCTCCTGCTAAGTACAACCAAACAGCCTGGACATTGTACATAAAACAAGAATAAGAAGACTTTGAGTAGTAGAAAGAAGAAAGCAAACTGTCTAGTGACCTTGGGACACAGGGAATGACATGGAAGTGACTTCCTTGGGTTTTCTCTTTGCCTCTTATGTGCCAAACTTGGTGATAAAGAAGCAGCAACATGGAAATGCCAATAGGCACACACAAAAATGCCCCAATGAAAGCTTGCTGTTTCTAGGCAAAGGACCAGAAAATGGGCAACATGGTAAGGCAGAAAACTTATTGACAGTCACTTCTCTCCTCTGGTCAAAGAACAGAGGCAGCTGTGGCTCCATCCCAACAAGCCAGCAAAGACCAAGAGGCTCCACATGGGAGCAGCAATGAGGCAGTCCTACTCCTCGCAGACAAGGAGATATTCAGGGGAGGCCTAGCAGGGAGTAAGAACTCCCACTACTGCCCAGCTGTAACAAACAGAATCCTTTTGGGTGCCAATGGAAGTGAAGTGAGGAACCTGGTCTTCCACTCCCATGTGGCAGTGATGAAGAAAAAGTGGGCCACTTCACCTGCTAAAGCAATGACAGAGGAAGTTAGTTAAAAAAGAAGATTTGAATAAGATCCAACCTCGTGGTACAATACTAAGATATCTGGAATACTGCATATATATATGACTCATCTTGCCAAGTACCAGGAAAATGTCAACTTGAATGAGAATTGTCAATGATGAGGGCATAGATATTAGAAATATTTGAAAGTATTAGAAAGAAACCATCACAAGAATTCCTCAGGCTGGGTGGGGTGGCTGACACCTGTAATCCTAGCATTCTAGGAGGCTGAGGTAGGGTGATTGCTTGAGGTCAGGAGTTTGAGACCAGCCTGAGCAAGAACAAGACCCCATCTCTATGAAAATAGAAAAATTAGCTAGGCACCATGCAAATGCCTGTAGTCCTAGCTACTCAGGAGGCTGAGGCAGGAGGATTGCTTGAGCCCAGAAGTTGAGGCTGCTGTGAGTTACAATGATGTGACTGCATTCTAGCTATGGTGACAGAGTGAGACTCTGTCTCAAGAAAAGGTATGCTTCAACTAGTAATTATAAACACATTCAAAGCATATGAAAACAGAAGTCTCAGCAAAAAGATAAGATATAAGAAAAGAACGAAATGGAAAGTTTAGAACTGAAAAATATACAATAACTGATATAAAAACCTTAATTGATGTGTCCAGCAGCAGAATGGACAGAATAGAGGAGAGAATCAGTGAACTGAAGATAGAGCAATGGAAAAGTTCCAATCTGAACAGCAGAGAAAAAAGATACAGAGAAAAAAATAAGTAAAGCCTGAGGGACAATAGGACTATAATAAAAGATCTGATATTTCTGTTATCAGAATCCCAGAAGGAGAGCAAAAGAGATTAGGATTGAAAATGTATAAAAATACATTCCTAAAAACCTACCAAATTGGACAAAAGTCATAAACTTATATAGCACACATATTAAAGAAATGAGTGAATCCCAAACAGGATAAACCCCAAGAAATCCATAACAAGATATGTCATAATCAGAATGGCAGAAAACTAAAGGCAAAGATAAATTTTGAAATCAATGAAAGAGAAATGACACCTTACCTAAAGAGAGTAAGAATTCAAATGACAGGGGAATTCCTATCAGAAAACATGGAGGCCAGAAAAGTGGCACAAGAGCTTTCAAGTGCAGAAAATCGTCTAACTACACCAACTAAAAAACAAGGGAAGAGTGGATTTAAAAGAAATGATCCAGCTCTAGGGTGCCGGTATGAAATTCACTTCAAATACAGTGATAAATATACATTGAAAGTACACATTAATGTTCATGGCTTCTTTATTTTTAATAGACAAAAATTGAAAACAAAAATCTCCTTCAATAAGTGAATGGCTAAACGTCCTGTGGCACATACTGCTCCGCAATAAAAACGGACAAACTATTGAAACCTGAAACAGCTTATATGGACCTCAAGGGCATTATGCTGAGTGAAAAACTCCAATATCAAAATCCAGTTTCATACTGCAGTATTACATATCATATAGATTAACAAGATTCTTGAAATAAAAATACAAATATGAGAACAGGATAATTGGTTTCCAAGGGTTAGGAATTCTGAGGGGAGAAAGGTGAGTGCGATTATAAAAGGAGTAGTGCTAGGGAAGTCTTTGTAGGTGGAATAGTGCTGTATGGTGACTTGATCTGTATCTTTACTGTGCACAAATCTATATTTCTCATAAATTAACACATTGTATCAATGTCAATTTCCTGGTTTTAAAGTGTTACTATAGTAACCCCTGGATAAAACCGAATGAAAGGGCCTTAGGACCTTTCTACTATGTTTGTACCCTCCTTGAATCTATAATTATTTCAAAATAAAACGTTTTTAAAAAGTGAATATAGGCTTCAATTTTTGGTAACATGTTTAAGAAGATACTCTGTGTAACCTCTATTATGAAAAAAAACTAAAGTGCTGATAAATCAGTCAAATCTTGTCGAACGTATCACTCTTAGGCATTAAAGGGTAGAATTCACAGGACCCATGGATGAAATGATAGGGGGAATCCTGGGATGTGAGGGAGTATAAAATTCATCTTTCATCCTTGGGATTTCTGGAAAATCTTGGAAGCATTTAGCTTCCAGTTCATGTGTACATGAAGTACAGAGTACAAGAAATGAAGCCTAGAGCCTTCCCAAGGTGGGGTGTTTTGTGGGAGAGCAATAGGAGGTCTAATACAAGCTCACCTGCTTGGGAACTTGCTACAGTATCAGATAGATGGGACAGCCAAGGAATTTGCTTTTCATAGCCTTTGTATTGGGTAGAGGAAAAAAATAACACCCCCAAAATTTACAAGTCTTATAAGTTATTTATTTTATAAGACATTGGTTTCCAGAGTAAATCAAAACTCTACAACTCAAAGATAAAAGAACAGATATGCCAATGCCAAAAAGGGCAGAAGATCAGAATACATGATTCTCCAAAGAAGATACATGAATTACCAATAAGTACAATAGAAGCAGCTCGATCTTGTTAGTCATTAGGGAAATACAAATAAAAACAACAGTGAGATACCATTTCACATCCGTTAGGATGACTAGAATCTAAAAGACAGGTAATAACAAGGGCCGATGGGGATGTAGAGAAATTGAAACCATCGTATGTTGCTGGTGGGATAGTAAAATGGTGCACCCATTTTGGAAAAGAGTTTGGCAGTTGTTCAGAAAGGTAAACACTGGGTCACCCATCAATTCCACTCTTACACCCAAAAGAAATGAAAACATATGTGCATCCAAAAAAGTGTACAGAAATGTTTATGGCAGTACCACTCAAAATTGCCAAAAGGTAGAAAGAACCTAAATGTCCATCAAAGGATGGGAAGATCAACCCAAAGTGTTGTATCCGTATAGTGGGATATTATCTGACTCTAAAATGAATGAAGTTATGATACATGCTACAACATGGATGAAGCTTAAAACATCATGCTAAGTAAAAGAAGCCATTCACAAAGGACCACATATTGTGTGGTTCTATTTATACAAAAGGCTCAGAATAGGAAAACTTATGGACATAGAAAGTAGATTTGTGATTGCCTAGGTCTGGGGGTGTGAGGTTGGAAGGAAAGGGACAGTGAACTTGAATGGGTACAGGGTTTGTTATTGGGGTGATGGAAATGTTCTAAAATTGACTACAGTGATAGTTGCACACATCTGTGAACATCCTAAAAGCCACTTTATTGTACATTTCAAATGGGTGGTTTTTATGTATTTGAATTATATCTCAATAGAGCTATTTTTATTTTTTATTTAGTTTCGAATTATTTTTTCAAATTTAATTTAATTTATTTTTTATTTCAGCTTATTTTGGGGATACACATGTTTAGATTACATAGAGTGCCTTTGCACTGCCCGAGTCAGAGGTTCATGCATGTCCGTCCCCCAGATGGTGTACACGGCATCCATTAGGTGTGAACATACCCATCCCCTCCTACACTCACCCACCTGCCCAATGCCTGAAGAATGTTAGTACTATATGTGCACATAGGTGTTGATCAGTTTATACCAATTTGGTGGTGAGTACATATGGTGCTTGTTTTTCCATTCTTGGGATACTTCACTTAGTAGAATGGGTTCCAGCTCCATCCAAGATAATATAAGAGGTTCACCATTGTTTTTTGTGGCCGAGTAGAAACCCATGGTATGCATATACCACATTTTATTAATCCACTCATGTATTGATGGGCATTTGGGTTGTTTCCACATCTTTGTGTTTGTGAATTGTGCTTCTGTAAACATTCGAGTTTAGATGTCTTTTTTATAGAAAGTCTTTTGTTCCTTTGGGTAGACGCCGACGAATGGGATTGCTGGGTCAAATGGTAGTTCCATCTGTAGCTCTCTGAGGTCTCTCCATATTACTTTCCACAGAGTTTGTACTAGTTTTCAGTCCCAGCGGCATTGTATGAGTGTTCCTATCTCTCCGCCAGCACTCCAACATTTATTGTTTTGGGACTTTCTGAAAAAGACCATTCTCACTGGAGATAAGTGATATCTCACTGTGGCTTTTATGTGCATTTCTCTGATGATTAGAGATGTTCAGCATTTTTCATGTTTGTTGGTCATTAAACTGTCTTCTTTTGAAAAGTTTCTGTTCATGTTCTTTGCCTACTTTTTAATGGAGTTGTGTTCTTTTATCTTGCTGATTTTCCTGAATTCTACATAGGTTCTAGACATGAGTGCTTTATCAGATGTGTAGCATACCAATATGTTGTCCCACATAAAGCTGTTTCTAAACAGAAATCCCAAGCATAATATGAGCAATGGGATGTCATTTCTATAAATTGATGGATGGCTGAAGTATTAGTTAGAAACCTTTTGTCAGTAGAGCTGACATTCATATTTCCTGAGTCCATGACAATATTTCATTCATGTTCTTACTTCCTTCTCCTTTTCCTTCCCTTCTTTTCCATCCTTTCAAAAGCAGGCCATTTCCTCTCACTTATTTGCTTCATGGTTCTTTTATTTGAAAATATTTCTCTTCTCTTCCATTCCTCCTTGCCTCCCATCCTCTCTCCCTTCCTTCTTTCCTTTCTTCCTTTTTTCAAAAGCAGGGTTAATATTTTCTCAGAGAATGATTTCAAGCTGGTTTTCTATAACCAATTGTAATCAGCATCAGATTTTCCCTTCAATCCACCATAATTCCTCACAGTGTGGGACTCATCCTCTAGGGGTTGTTTGGAAGAGCGCAGATCTGTGAGTGAGTACAAGAAGTTTCTCACACAAGAACGGGAGTGAGAGTGGGCAGTTGCCATTCCATGCATGTCTGTGGCCCTGGCTATGCACCTTCCAGCTGAGTGTCTTCATTTCTTGATCTTCTCCTTTCCTCATCTCCTCAGTGCTGCTGAGTATCTTTATATTCAAAATGAGCAGCATGTATTTAAATCATGCTGTCTGGTGCTTGGACCAAGGTCCTATTTTTTCTCCTTAATGGTCTATCTTGTATTTGCAGCCCTTGTTTATGATTATTTCAAGAGTGACTCATGTCTAGCTGTTGGAACAAAGAAGAAAAAAGGCCACTGGAACAAGCGGTGTGAGTAGAGAGAGTGGAGAAACTCATCCATTAATGCCAGAATCATGTAGCTAGTCTCAGGGAGGTAAATGAGGCCTTAGGTAGGGGTGGGTGCTCTGCAGGATGATATTGCCCCTAAAGAAGCCCTTTTGGCAGCTTGTGGGGGGTGTGGCCTATTTGGGGAACCAGGTTGGGCTAGATGTCTAGTTCTGACTTTCCTGCTGTCTCTCTGCTTGACTGAGATCCTCATTTTCCTTTCACAGCACCTCCAGGACACTGACAAATCAGATTCCTGTATTTGAAACAAAATCATAGCAGAGACTTACAATTCCAGGAAATTTATCTTCTAGACAAAGGGACTGCTTCTGCTTTCTTTCCCAAATGCTTCTATAAAGCTGATCTCTTTCTGCAGTATTGGTAGACTGCCTAGCAATCCAGTCTACTCTTGTCTCCTTTCCTCTCTTCCAATTTTTTTTCCACTATTTTGCCTGAAGGCTGACCATAGTGAAGGCCATGGCTGTAGTGGGTCCATGATGAGTGGGAGTAGAATTCTCCAGAATCTCCCTCCACCTTTACTAGATTTTTTCTTGTGCACTAGTCAGAGTCCATCACACAGTAGGCACTGGGTGCAATTGTCTTTAGTCTCCTCTCTGGTGCAAAAAACCTGTAAAGATTCTAGTCTCTACCTGCTGGTCACTAAGGTCTCAGACTGGCTGGCCAGCTCATGGCCTCTTCAATGGGTGATGCACTTGGTACTTGGAGGAACCTCTGGCAGTGTGGGTACCTATTTGGGAAGGCATGAGGCAGACTTGCTGGCCTGACACCCTGTGAGACTTTTCATATCCAGCAGCCTGGGAGGGAAAAAGGGAAAACCCTAAAGAAACTGTAGTTCAGAAAGGTTACAGGTTGTAAGATCAGCACAGAAAAATTAATTCTACTTATATATGGCTTTAACAGAAAATTAGAAATAAACACTAATAGAATTTTTGACCACTAGATTTGGCCTACAAGAAATACTTAAATGTACTCTATATGCTGAACAAAACAATCGACACCTAACAGTGTGGAAACAACCAAAAGTAAAAACTCACAGCTCTTGCAAAACAGTAATACAAGGGAGAAAACAAAGCAACTAGGTAGCAATCAACATGATGACTCATGTAATATCTAACATATCAATATTAACATTGAATGTAAATGGTCTACATGCCCCACTTAAATGATACAGATTGGTGGAATAGATTTAAAAAAGCACAACCAAAATATACTCTGTCTTCAAGAAGCTCATTTAACTTGTAAAGATTTTCATAGACTTAAGGTAATGCGGTGGAAAAAAATATTCCACACAAATGGAAACCAATAGCAAGCATGAGTAGCTATTCTTATACCAGTTGAAGCCGTCCTTAAATCAGCAACAATAAAAAAAAAAAAGACAAAAATGGTCATTATACAATGATAAAGGGATCAATTCAACAAGAAGATATAACAATTGTAAATATGTATGCACCTAAAGCAGCAGCTCCCAGAGTCACAATACAAATACCACTAGACTTAAGGAAAGAAACAGACAGCAACATCATAGGATCCAGGGACATCTAGATTCCACTGACAGAACTGGGTAGATCATTGGACCTAAGATATTTACAGAACATTCTACCCCCAAAATACAGAATATACATTCCACTTATAAGCACATGGAACATTATCCAAGATAGATCATATGTTAGAGCATGCAACAAGTCTCAGGAAATTAAAAAAAATAAAATAAGTTCATACCATGTATCTTCTCAGGCCACAGTGGAATGAAAGTAGAAATCAACTCCAGAAGAAAAAAGATGTCGGAACGGTGGTGACCTCCTGGATTCGTGCTCCTGGAGAGGAAGGCATGGGTCTCGGACTGTCACAATGCTAGAGGTTCGTTCCCCCACAAGAACGACAGTGTGAAGCCACAGAGAATCAGCGTGGGACACAGAGAGCAAGAAAAGACTGAGGAGATCGGGAAATAAATCGCAAATCCTGGAGAGTGCGGGACGGTCAATAGAGAGGTGAACGCGGGACAGCTGTACCCACCTTACCAGAGAGTGGGGTGGGTTCAGCCCCACAGGAAAGCAGCTTGTTCCCTCTCTAACCTCCACACCAAATCAGTTGGGGATCTGCCTGAAGTTGGTGCAGAATCACCGCAGGAGAAATGGGGCTCTGTGGAGAGGAGACATTAGCAGGAGGCATTTTGGACCCTGGAGCACTGTGCGAGGCCTGGGAAAGACTACAGAGACAGGCTCCTAGCGGACGCCGAACTGTCTCCTATATGCGGGCAGCGGGGCTGCCTCGGTCCCGGCTCTAGCACATGCCGAACTGTCTCGAATAGGCGGTCGGCTGGATTCCCTCGGTCCCGGCTCCTCCAGGCTCTACCAGACCCTGAGCATTCAACCTAAGCAACAGTGATCTGCAGACAGGCAGCCACCATTGTCGGGGTCCACAGCCTAAATGCTGAGGAACAATTGGGTACCGGGAGGCTCCCTCCCCTAGTGCCCAGAACCCCAATAGGAGCTCCATCTTTGTGTGAACACTGAGTGCTTCCCCAGTCACGAGAGAGTGAAGCGTGGACCTTGCGGACATTGGGGCTGGGCGGAACATCACCCAAGGGAACTGCAGTGGCTGGGGCTCTGGGCGAAGAAAGGCATTGCCCCCCTCTCCCTATCCACTGTCTTTCTGGCAGAGAGAGATGGAAACCACCTCGGGAGAAGAAAAGAAGCATCCCTCCCAGCGGAGGTAGCAAAATCCTGAACAACACGTGAAGGGCTCCCCCTAGCGACAGAGGAGGCAGCTTACCTGGCATGCACAGCGTGCCCCTATCCACACTAAAGCTGAAAGAAGGGATCTTAACGATTCCTCCAGATGGGAAGGGCTCAGCGAAAGCACTCTGGGAGTATAAAGAATCAAGCTGAAACCTTGCCCTCAAAGAGGATTACTAGTTCTCCACCAATTGACACAAACCAGATTCAAAATAGCAACATGTCACAGGAAGAATTTCAAACATGGATCATAAATAAGCTGAACATTATGCAAGAAAAAAATAGATAACCAACACAAAGAAACCACAAAAAAGATCCAGAACTTGGAAGAAAAATTCACCAAAGATATTGAAATATTGAAGAAAAAAAATCTAACTGAACTTCTAGAAATGAAGAATTTATTCAGGGAGCTACAAAACACAGTGGAAAGTCTCAAAAGCAGGGTACATCAAACAGAAGAAAGAATCTCAGAGATCGAAGATAACACTTTCCAATTAAATAAGTCAATCATAGAGATAGAGCAAAGAAACAAGAGAAAAGACCAGAGTCTACAAGAAATGTGGGATTATGTGAAGAAGCCTAACGTGAGACTTATCGGCATTCCTGAGTGTGAAGAAGACAATAAGCAAGGGTTGGATAAACTATTTGAAGATATAATTGAGGAAAATTTCCAAGGCCTTGCCAAACATTTAGATATACAGGTTCAAGAAGCTCAAAGAACCCCTGGGAGATCCATACCAAATGGGAAGATATCATGTCATGTAGTTATCAGACTGACCAAAATTTCAACTAAAGAGGCCTTTCTTCGAGCTGTAAGGAGAAAGAAACTAGTAACATACAAAGGAAAGTCCATCCAAATCATGCCAGATTTCTCAACTGAAACATTACAAGCAAGAAGAGATTGGGGCCCCATTCTCACTCTTTTGAAACAGAATAATGCCCAACCTAGAATCCTGTACCCAGCTAAGCTCAGTTTTATATATGAAGGTGAAATTAAGACATTCTCAGATAAACAAAAACTCAGAGAATTCACCAAGACAAGACCAGCTCTCCAGGAAGTACTCAAAACAGAGTTACACATGGTCCAGCATAAGAAGGACCCATGAATGTAAAAATACTCAACAGATAAAGGTAAACAACCATTTATCATAATGGCTCAAGAGAGAAAACAGATCAATGAAATTCAACCCAACATGAGGAACAGCAATCTGTCTCACTTATCAGTTCTCTCATTAAGTGTGAATGGATTGAATTCACCACTCATGAGACATAGATTGGCCCAATGGATAAAAAAATATAAGCCAAGTATCTGCTGTCTTCAGGAAACTCATCTAACCCGCAAGGATGCATTTAGACTGAAAATAAAAGAGTGGAAATCAATATTTTAAGCAAATAAAACCCAAAAGAAAGCTGGTGTGGTAGTTTTAATCTCCGATAACTTAGTTTTTAAATCAACAAAAGTAATGAAAGACAAAGATGGTTACTATATACTGGTGAAGGGTACAATTCAACCAGAAGACACAACTATACTTAATATATATACATCCAACATAGGTGCACCCAGATTCATAAAGCAAACCCTACTTGATCTGAACCAAATGATAGATAACAATACTGTAATAGCTGGAGACTTTAACACTCCACTGACAGTACAGGACAGATCCTCTAAACAAAAAATAAACCAAGACATAACGGACTTAAATAGAATGCTAGAACAAATGGTCCTGACTGACATCTACAGGACATTCTACCCAAAGTCCACAGAATATACATTCTTCTCATCAGCTCATGGGACATTCTCTAAGATTGGCCATATCCTAGGACATAAACCATGTCTTAAAAAATTTAAAAATATAGAAATTATATCATGTATCTTCTCAGATCACAGTGGAATAAAAGTAACAATGAACCCTAACAAAAATCCTCATTTCTAATTAAAGTCATGGAAGCTAAGTAATCTCCTGAACAATGATTTTATGAATGTAGAGATCAATTTGGAAATCAAAAGATTCTTTGAATTAAATGACAAAGAAGATACAACTTATCAAAATCTGTGGGACACAGCTAAAGCAGTCCTGAGAGGAAAATTTATTTCCATGAATGCCTATACCAAAAACACAGAAAACATACAAATAGACAATCTAATGAATAGACTCAAAGAGCTCGATAAGGAAGAACAGACCAAGCCCAAAACCAACAGAAGGAGAAAAATGATTAAGATTAAATCAAAACTAAATGAAAAGGACAACAAAAAAACCATAAGAGAGATTAATAAAACAAAAAATTGTTCTTTGAAAAAATAAACAAAATTGACACACCTCTGGCTAGACTAACCAAGAGCAGAAAAGACACAACTCTTACAACCTCCATCAGAAACATGAAAGGAGAAATCACGACTGATGCCACAGAGATACATGATATCATCTATGAATTCTACAAAAATCTTTATGCACACAAATTAAAAAACCTGCAGGAAATGGACAAATTCTTAGAAACAGCCTTCCCAGGCTCAACCAGGAGGAAATAGAATTCCTAGATAGACCAGATATCTAGATCTGAAATAGAAACAGCAATAAAGAACCTTCCCAAAAAGAAAAGCCCTGGACCAGATGGGTTCACACCTAAATTTTACCATACCTAAAAAGAAGAACTGATGCCCATCCTACAAAAACTATTCTCCAATATAGAGAAGGATGGGATTCTCCCCAACACTTTTTACCAAGCCAACATAATCCTGATACCAAAGCCAGGAAAGGATGCAACTAAAACAGAGAACTACAGACCAATTTCTCTTATGAATATAGATGCAAAAATTCTCAATAAAATTCTAGCAAATCGAATCCAAGTGCTTATCAAAAAAATAATCCATCACGACCAAGTGGGCTGCATCCCAGTGATGCAAGGATGGTTTAACATACGCAAATCTATAAATGTAATTCACCACATAAATAGAAGCAAAAATAAAGATCATATGATCCTCTCAATACATGCATAAAAACCATTTGACAAAATTCAACACCATTTTATGATAAGAACACTTAACAAAATAGGCATAGACAGGGCCCATCTAAAAATGATAGAAGCCATATATGACAAACCTACATCCAATATCATACTGAATGGGGAAAAAACTGAAAGCTTTCCCACTTCGAACTGGAACCAGACAAGGCTGCCCACTGTCCCCATTACTTTTCAACATAGTATTGGAAGTTCTTGCAAGAGCTTTCAGGCAAGACAGCAGAATCAAGGGAGTCCAAATAGGGACAGAGGAGATTAAACTCTCACTCTTTGCTGATTATATGATGTTATATCTAGAAAACCCCAAGGTTTCAACCAAGAGACTCTTGGGATTGATCAATGAATTCAGTAAAGTCTCAGGATACAAAATCAATACACACAAATCAGAGGCATTCATATATGCCAATAACAGTCAAATGGAGAACAAAATTAAGGACTCAATGCCCTTCAAAATAGCCAGAAAGGAAACAAAATACCCAGGAATATATTTCACTAAGGAGGTAAAGGACCTCTATAGGGAGAATTATGAAACACTGAGAAAGGAAATTGCAGAACATGCAAATAGGTGGAAAAACATACCATGCTGATGGATCAGTAGAATCAACGTTGTTAAAGTGTCTATATTGCCCAAAGTTATCTACAGATTCAATGCAATCGCTGTTAAATTACCAATATCATTTTTCACAGATATAGAAAAAATAATTTTATGCTTTGTATGGAACCAGAGAAGACCCTGTATAGCTAAAGCAATCTTAAGCAACAAAAACAAAACAGGAGGTATTAATTTTCCAGACTTCAAACTATACTACAAGGCTGTGGTTCCTAAAACTGCCTAGCATTGGCACAAGTGCAGGGACACAGACCAGTGGAACAGAACAGAAAATCCAAATATAAAACCATCCTCATATAGCCATCTAATCTTTGACAAAGAGACAAAAACATACTCTGGGTAAAAGATTCCTCATTTAATAAATAGTGCTGGGAAAACTGGATAGCCACATGTAGAAAACTAAAACAGGACACACAGCTCTCACCTCTCACAAAAATCAAATCACGGTGGTTAACAGACTTAAACCTTAGGTTGGAAACTATTAGAATTCTAGAAGAAAACGTAGGAAAGACTCTTACAGACTTTGACCTAGTCAAAAAAATTATGAAGACCCCTAAGGCAATCACAGCAACAACAAAAGTAAATAAATGGGACCTGATCAAATTAAAAAGCTTCTGCACAGCCAAAGAAACAGTCACGAGAGTAAACAGACAACATACAGAATGGGAAAAAATTTTCACTTACTACACATCAGATAAAGGACTTATAACAAGAATCTATTTAGAATTCAGGAAAATCAGTCAGAAAAAATCAAACAACCCTATCAAAAAGTGGGCAAAGGACATGAATAGAAATTTTTCAAAAGAAGATATAAAAACGGCTGACAAACATATGAAAAAGTGTTCAACGTCTCTAATCATCAGGGAAATGCAAATCAAAACCACAATGAGATATCACTTAACTCCAGTGAGAATGGCCTTTATCATGAAGTCCCAAAACTATACATGTTGGCGTGGATGTGGAGAGACAGGTACACTCATACTCTGTTGGTGGGACTGTAAACTAGTGCAACCCCTGTGGAAAGTGAAATGGAGATATGTTAAACAGATTCAAGTAGACCTACCATTTGATCCAGCAATCCCATTATTGGGCGTCTACCCAGAAGAACAAAAGTCATTCTGTAAAAAAGACACCTGAGCCCGAATGTTTATAGCAGCACAATTCACAATCACAAAGATGTGGAAACAACCCAAATGCCCATCAATTCATGAAGGGATTAGCAAAATGTGGTATATATATACCATGAAATATTACTCAGCTATTAGAAATAATGGTGATATGGCATCACTTTGGATCTCCTGGAGAGTTGGAACCCATTCTATTAAGTGAAGTATCCCAAGAATGGAAAAATAAGCACCACATGTACTCACCAGCAAATAGATTTTCCTGAGTGCACATTTGGGAAAAACACCAATTGGGTATCAGACAGAGGTCAAGGCTCGGTGGAAGGCATTGGTGTATACCTACTTGATCAGTGCAATGTGCACTGCCTGGGGAACGGACACGCTTGAAGTTCTAACTGGGGGGGACGAGGGTGGGGGGAGGGAATGGGTGCACACCTACATGATGAATGCTATGTGCACTGTCTAGGGAATGGATACAATTGAAGCTCAGACTTGGGGGGATGGGGAGACATGGGCAATATATATAGCCTGAACTTTTATACCCCCATAATGAGCTGAAAAACAATAAAATAGTAAAAAAAAGAAATCAACTCCAAGAGGAACTCTCAAAACTACACAAATATACGAAGCTTTACAGTCCTGCAGCTGAAAGATCCTTGGGTCCATGACAAAATCAAGGTGGAAATCAGAACCTTTTTTGAAGTGAATGACAAAAATGACACAAGCTACCAAAATTGCTGGGGCACAGGAAAAGCAGTGCTGAGAGGAAAGTTCACAGCACTAAAAGCCAATATGAAAAAGACATAAAGATCACACATTAACAACCTAATGTGATGCCTCTAGGAACTAGAAAAAGGAGAAGAAACCAAATCCAAAGCTAGCAGAAGAAATGAAAAAAAGATCGAAGCAGAACTAAACAAAATTAAAACAAAGAAACTGCCAGAGGATCAATGAAATGAAAACTTGGCTATTTGAAAAGACAAACAAAAGAAATAGGCCACTAGATAGCCTAAGAAAGAATAGATGAGAAAGAGTTCAAATAACCTCCATCAGAAATTAAAAAGTACATTACAATTCATATCACAGAAATAAAAAATGTCATCCAAGACTACTAGGAAAACCTCCTCAAAGACAAACTAGAAAATCTAGAGGAAATGGGCACAGTTTTGAAAACACAACTTCCCAGGCTAGAATCAGGAAGAAATAGAAATCCTTACCTGACCAATAGCAAGCAGCAAGACTGAAAGAGTAATAAAAAAAAAATCTCCCAATAACAAAAAGCCCGGGACCACACAGATTCACAGCTGAATGCTACCACACCTTCAAAGAAGAACTGGCACCTATTGTACTGAAACTGTTCCATAACATTGGGAAGGAGGGAATCCTTCCTAACTCATTCTACAAAGCCAGCGTCTCCCTGATACCAAAGCCAGGAAAAGAAGCAACAACAATAAAAGAGAACTACAGACCAATATCTCACATGAATATAGATGCAAAAATCCTCAACAAAATACCAGCAAAGCAAATGCAATGGCACATCGAAAAGATAGATGAAAACATAGGGGAAAAATACTTGACATTGGTTTTGGCAATGGCTTTATTCCTATGACGCCAAAAAGCACAGACAACAAAAGCACAAATAAACAAGTGGAGCTATATCAAACTAAACTTTCTGCACAGCAAGGGAAAAAAATCAATGACATGAAAAGGAAACTTACAGAATGGGGAAAAATACTTGCAAACCATATATCTGATAGGAGGCATATATTGAAAACTTACAAGCAGCTCATACAACTCAATGGCAAAGAAAAACAAAGAAACAACTTAAAAATAGGGAAAGGATCTAAATAGACATTTCTCTGAAGAATACATAAAAGTGACCAATAGATGTATAACAAACATGTATTGTATAACCAATAGATGTACACTGTTGCTGGGAATGTGAATTGGCACAGCTGTCATGGAAAATAGCATGAAAATCCCTCAGAACAATAAAAGTAGACCTATCCTATGATCCAGCAATCTCAGTTCCGGTTATATATCCAAAGGAACTGAAATCAAGATCTCAGAGAGAGATGTTCATTGCAGTGTTATTGACAATAGTCAACATATGGAGACAACCTAAGTTTCATCAATAAATGAATGGATAAAGAAAATGTTAGTGTTATCCAGACATAAGAAAGAAGAATACCCTGCCATTTGCAACAACATGGATGAACCTAGAGAGCACTATGCTAAGAGAAATAAGCCACACACAGAAAGACAAATACCGCATGATCTCACTTACATGTGGAATCTAAAGAAGTCAAATTTATAGAAACATAGAGAAGAAAGGTGGTTTCCCAGGGCTGGGGTTGGGAGAAATGGGGGAATTTTGGTCAATGGGTACAAACTTTCAGTTCAATGAATACATTCTGGAGATGTAATTTATAACACCATACCTATAGTTAATGATAATGAACTGTATACTTGAAATTTTCTAACAGAGTAGATCTTAAATATTCTTGCTACACATGCAAAATAGTAACTATATGAGTCGATGTTAATTGTGCTAATCACTTAAGAATGTATGTGTATATCAAAACATCAGGTTGTACACCTTAAATATATACAATTTTTATTTGTTAAGAAAAAGATAATTTTCAAAAGTAGAATAAAATTGGAAGACACGTTTGCTGATTTTTTAAAAATCTTTTTTCTGCATTTATGTTTTATTTGAATCTATGCGTGGGATACAAGTGCAATTACACTATCTAACTTTAAGATAATGCTACCATAATCAAGACCCTATGATATTGGCTCAAGGATAAACACATAGCTGAATGAAATTGATCAGAGAATACAGAAATAGACCTACACAAGTATGGCCTGTAGTTTTACAAAGATCTAAGACAATTAAATTGAAAACAGCTGGTCTTTTCAAGAAATAGTATTGAAACTGTTAGACATCCATGTGTAAGAAATGTATCATATACTTAAATGTTCTTGTAAGGTCGGCCATTCCTAGCCCTACCTGGATTGGGTTGTTGTAATTTCTCACTGATCTTAATCACAGGACATGGCAATGCTACGGGACTCCCTAAGGGATCTCCTGTATTCCAGACATGCTCTTCCTTGCCTTCATGGAAGAGCAGCAGTCCAGTTTTCCCTTGCTAGTCCAGATCAGTCACCCAGCTAACACAGAAACTCTTAGCCTGTTGAGTCAGAGGCATGAAGAGCCCAAAGTGACTGGTGCCAGTCTTAACTCCAGTTTAGTGGAATCACTGTTGTGTCTCCTGGAGGAAGCATTCCTCCACCTGGACCTAAGACTTCTAGGCCAGCAGAGCATAAGGTTGTTGTGAGAACAGGAAACAAAACTTTTGCTGGTAGGTAACTAGGGGTGAGGTGAGTGGTGCCACACCCACTTTCACCCTTTAATACCTGGACCTTTAAATCCTGGCTATGACAGAAACCACACCATATATTGGACGCTGATTCAGAGTATATACAGCCTCCTAGAGAACAGCAGCCCTGCAAAGTATTGTCTCCTACCTGGTGTTGTTAACTATGACTTCAAAAGGCCATTACCCTGTTATTTTTCACAAGTACATTTGTTTGTGTATCTATACATATACATATACATATACATAACAAATACCTTTATTTTCTTTCCTCCTGTGCTCCCTTATCATGGAACATACATGTTTTGACCTCCTGTCAGTATTTAAGTATAGTTGATTTTATGTAATATTATTTAAGTTATGGGATATCAGCACAAGAAAAACCTCATTGAACGACTTTATCTCCTCTTCTGGGGAAATGATTCATATATTTCTGTTTGTGTGCAGGACAGCTGTATTAAGTTAGGTAGAATCATGACCTCACTATTGTCTTTATTTGGATCTTAGATATGGTCTAAGCAGCTGAGTATAGGTTCTAAGTGGAGAAGGGTTTGACTGGTGATGGTTAATTTTACGTGCCGACTTGGCTAAGCTCAGTGAGCTGGTCAAACATTGTGTCCGTGAGGGTGTTTTTGAAAGAGGTTGGTATTTCAGTCCGTACACTGAGTAAAGAAGATAGCCCTCACCAATATGGCAGCCACTGAGAGTGCCCCTAGAACAAAAAAAAAGTGGAAAGAGGGTGAATGCTCTCAATTTCCAAGCTGGGATATCCATCTTCACTTGTTCCCAGACCACTCATCTCAGGGTTGTCAGACCTGCAGACTCCAGGACTTATACCTGCAGCTCCACTGCTCCACAGTATTCTTCCTTTTATTTCTGTGAAGAATGCAGACCATTATGAGCATGTAGGCCACTATCTACATAGCACTCTGCTTACTTAACCCCGTGGCCTGAAGTGATCCCTGTTGATGTAGCCAAACATTAAGTCCAGCGCTGAAATCCATCCCCATAGACAGACCCATTTTCCCAGTGGACACCTCCACCCGGATGGGCCAGAGCACCTCCCGATCTGCACAGTCCACATTGACCTACAGATTTACTGCAATCTAAATAAAAAATCCCAAAGTCTTTGTGGGTGAATATATCTGTTTATGTGCATATCTGTGTGAAATGTTATCCAATGGAGTGTAATGTTTAAATTGGCATGCAACAGGCCAAGCATAGCCAAGACAGTCTTGAAGGAATAGAGGAAGATAAAGCTAGTTACTCTACCAGATGAGTAAGAATTATTAAAATGCTAGAGTAATTAAGTTTGTGGTTTGTGTGCCATGGTTGACAAGTAGATCAATGGAAATAGCATACTCTTGAAACAAATAGGCTTATATATGGGCCATTGGTTTACAAAAAAGGTGCAACTGCAGAACAGTGTGGAATCACAGTAGTTTTACTAAATGACAGTGAAACAACTGGATCTCCATGTAGAAACCCCAATGCAACTGGAATTCTTCTGAAGCTACCTAAAAATCAATTGCAGAGGGATTTAAGGGCTACTTTTTCAATTGTTGCTATGAATCATTTCAAAAAAACAAAACTATATTGAATAGTTGAGTGAACCTAGTATTGTGGGTCAAGTAGTGCTTTGAAAATGCTGGAGGAGAAAGGACTGAATGAGTTTGGGGACATCATGCCATGCCAGAAGGGATGGAGATGATATGAGCTGGGGAGAAAGAGAAGAAATGGCAGCTCCTTCTGCTCCCTGTCTCTGACACACATGGCCTTGCTTCTTTCATGGGCCTTCATTTTCAAAGAGCTGGACCTGGTGGCTAGAGGCAGCTTGAAAGAAGGCTACCTGGACCAATGATGAGCTCATTCCACATCCCACCACAAGCCTTCCTGGCCACTAGAGCCCTGGTGCTCCAACAAGTGTGACTTGATGTATGAGTCCAGAGACTCCAGACAAGAGATGTTGGACTGACACGCTGACCAGGCCCAGGAGGCCTTTACTGGCTTAGAGGAAAGGCGAGGTTTTCCCCATGTGTTGGGAGCAGAGTACTGCCTCCCTCCTCACCTGGATGACCGCTCTTGATGGTGGGAGGTGCTTGGGGGCTTTGGCCACTCTCTTTGTTTGGCTCATACCAAGGTGTACCACAAATGCTGCTCTTTTGCAGAAATCCCTCTCTGCACAACCCTGCTAATAGGTTTTGGCATACTTGATGGAGCAAAGAAGGGTATCCCCTCTTCCTGTGGTCAGAGGTACTCTAAATGTGGAGGGGTAAGTATCACGGGATGACACTGAATTCAGTCCAAGTGGGCAGGGTACTTCCAGAGATACCAGTGGGATACCAGTCCTTACCAGCACAGGAACTACGACCAGTCTGGGGAGGATTCTCCTAACAGTGTCTTTCACAGAGAAGTTTTTAAATTTAATAATGTCTAACTTATCATTTTTTTCTTTCATGAGTCATGCCTTTGGTGTTGTATCTAAGATGTTGTTGCCAAATCCAAGTTCACCTTGATTTTCTTCCATGTTACCTTTCAGAATCTTTATAGTTTTGTGCTTTATTTTTAGGTCTAGGATCCATTTTGAGTAAACTTTGTGAAAGGTGCACAGCAAGTGTTTTTTCCATTGCTAAGCTGAGGGACACTGTAAATGTGGAGAGCACAAGCATCATGGTATGATATTAAAGTCATTGGGAGTCAGCAGAGGGCCTCCAGAGGTACCAGTGGGAGGGCTTCCCCTACCAGCATGGGAGCTACCACCACTCTGGGGAGGATTATCCTAACAGTGTCTTTCACAGAGTAGAAGTTTTAATTTTAATAATGTCTAACATCAATTTTTTTCTTTCATGATTCATGCCTTTGGTGTTGTATCTAAGAAGTCGTTGCCAAATCCAAGTTCACCTTGATTTTCTTCCTTGTTACCTTACAGAATCTTTATAGTTTTGTGCTTTATTTTTAGGTCTAGGATCCATTTTGAGTAAACTTTGTGAAAGGTGCACAGCATGTGTCTTTTTCATTGCTAAGCTGAGGGACACTGTAAATGTGGAAAGCACAAGCATCATGGTATGATATTAAAGTCATTGGGAGTCAGCAGAGGGCCTTCAGAGGTACCAGTGGGAGGGCTTCCCCTACCAGCATGGGAGCTACCACCACTCTGGGCATGATTCTCCTAACAGTGTCTTTCACAGAGTAGAAATTTTAATTTTAATAATGTCTAACTTATCATTTTTTTCTTTCATGAGTCATGCCTTTGGTGTTGTATCTAAGAAGTCGTTGCCAAATCCAAGTTCACCTTGATTTTCTTCCATGTTACCTTTCAGAGGCCTCATAGTTTTGTTCTTTACTTTAGCTCTAGGATCCATTTTGAGTAAACTTTGTGAAAAATGCATAGCAAGTGTCTTTCTGCTTGCTAAGGTGAGGGACACTAAATGTGGAGAGGACAGGCTTCATGGGATGACATTGAAGTCATTCTTAGTGGGCAGGGACCTTCCAGGGATACCAGTGGGGGGGCTTCCTCTTCCAGTACATGAACTGCCTGCAGTCTGGGGAGGGGTGTTGCGGAAGTGTCTTAATGAAGACCTTTCACCATCAAAATGGGATTTGGAGGTGCTGGATGGAAAGGCTTTGTGTTGGCAGTTAGTGTCTAGGGAGCCCTGTAGAAAGGAGGGTGCCATCTTGATCCACAAGGCCATCTTTCTTAGGTCTTCACTGTGAGAATATGGTGGGGTTCCTGGTGGTAAAACACAGAATATTTGCCCTTTAAGACTGTAGCCCCACGTAGTTTATCACTCACACTACCCCACACTCAGCCTTCAGAAATTCATCACAATCACCATTTCATGGTCTTACCATTTATGACTTCAGCAGCTTCTGCTCCAGGTCAGCAGATCTCATCTGGCCCTTTGTGTATGCACCCATCTTTGCATATTTTGGGTTAGTAGCTTGCCTTGCAACCTCAATTCTCTGATAGGTAAAAGAAAAATTATTGGTTTTCAGTTTGCCAAGTATTTTCTTATTGTAAGAATGGGAGTGTGAACTTACAACTGTATATCATTTTTATGGTTGCTTATTATATATACCTAATTTATCAGCATCAACAGTTAACATTTCACTACTTCAAGTGAAGTGTAGAAACCTCACATTGCTTCATGTCCCTTTTCCTATTTATGATGTGATTGTCCTAAATATTTCTTACACATACATTTACAACCAAATCGGACAGTGTTATAATTTTCGGTTTAACTGTCAAACATAAATTAGAATATTTGAGAGGCAAAAGAAAGTCTATTGTATTTATACACATTTTTGCTTATCATATTCTTTCATCTTTCCTGATGTTCCAATTCCCCATTACACCTTTTATCATTTTCTTTCTATTTAGCAAACTTCCTCTAGCTATTCTTTTAGGGTATATTTCCTGGTGACATATTCTGTTAGTTTTCCATAGTCTGAGAGTTTCTTGATTCACCTTCAGTTCTTAAAGGTATTTTTCCTATATTTAGGGTTTGGTGTTGAATATTCTTTTCTCTGCACTTGAAAGATGTTGTGACCCTTCCTTCTGGCGTCCATGATTTCTGTTGTAAAAAATCCTCTGTCATTTGAATTGTTTTCCTTCATAATTTCTCTCTTGTTGCTTTCAAGATTTTGTCTTTGTCTTTAATTTTCAGAAGTCTGTCTATGATGTATCTTATCTTGGATTTGTTAGGATTTATCCCCTTTGGATTGATTCAGCTTCTTGAATTTGTAGGTTTCTTTTTTTATTTCAAAATTTTAGGGGGGTACAAATGTTTTTGGTTACATAGATTGCTTTTGTAATGCTTGAGTCACTGCTATAAGTGTGCCCATCACCTAAATAGTGTTCATTGTACACATTAGGTAGGTTTTTGCCCTGGACCCAGACTGTGTTCATGAGGTGAGGGTAGAGGGAACCTTGACAAAGCTGGAAGCCTGATATTTTATTTTCAACAAGGTCCTAGTTCAGCGGTCACAACAGTGCTTGGGGTCATGAGGGTGGAAAACCTTGCAAGCAACTTGGCAGCCCGCCGATTTCTGGAGGTGTGTGGGAAGGAGGAATGGAACCCTCACCTACATTTTCACTGAGCGCTCCACTTCTCTGGGATTGAGATCTTTGCTAATATCTTTTTTTTTTCCCTTCCTGTTCTGCTTCACAATTTTTTTCTGTGAAGTCTCTGGCAGGCTCTGGCACCTTTACAACCAAACTACACCCGAGCTTTGTCCACTCACCCCTTTCCTTTACCTGAAACCTTTCTTTCCCTATGGGACAATCTGCAAGTGATGCCTCTAGTCAGCCACCTGGAATTTGTAGGTTTATGACGGTTGTTAAATTTGGAAAGTATTCAGCCATTATTTCTTTGAGTACTCATTGGCCGCATTCTCTTCTTGCTATCTTTCCAGGACTCCAGCCATATGAATATTAGGTCTTTTGTTATAGTCCCATAGGTCCCAGAAGCTCTGCACCTTTTATTTCACTGTATTTTGTCTCTGTTGTTCAAACTAGGAAATTTCCATTGTTCTGTCTTTCATTAAACGATTCTTTCCTCTGTAACCTCCATTTTTCTTTTACGCCCTCCATTGAGTTTGTAATTTCAGTTATTGCGTTTTTCAGTTCTAAAAACTTCATTTGATTTTTCTTTGTATCTGCTACTCCTTTGCTGAGACTTTCTATTTCTTACAGAGATTTTCTATCATTTACACTTATTTCAAGGGTGTTTGTGATATAGGAGGAAGCATTTTTATAATGGAAAATTAAAATTTTTGTCAGATAATTCTCACATGTCTGTTGTCTTGGTGTTGACATGAATTGAGTATATATTTTTAT
Organism: Eulemur mongoz; assembly: GCA_028534055.1. NCBI lineage: Eukaryota > Metazoa > Chordata > Mammalia > Primates > Lemuridae > Eulemur > Eulemur mongoz. Next base: position 6,636,352 of record JAPYYL010000031.1, on the reverse strand, counting down.
TCAGTTTGAGATCTTCCTGTTTCTTGTTATGTGAATGATTTTTGGTTGAGCCATTGACATTTCAGTTGTTATGTCATCTTACTCTGTATCTTATTTAAACCTTATGTTTTCACTGGCTTTCTCTGACATTGCTCTAGCAAGAGAAGCAGGGCACTATCTCACTACTGCCATTGGGAATGGAACATTAGGTAGAGGCCCAGTAGAGAGCCAGATCTTCCATCTTGGAGCTCCAGTAGCCCAATCTGTTAGCGTGAGGCACTTATCCAGAACTCCCAAATCTACCCAGCCTCTGCTGATACCTCCTTGTCTGGGAGGGGTGAATATCCTTCATTACTGTTTTCCATGTAGCCTCCACTGACAACGGAGAGTGAGGATGACCTCATTATTGCTGGACAATTGGGAAAGTCCTCACTCTTTGAGAAGCCTCTGATGACATCGTAGGTGGGAGATGAAAGGGTGACTCATTACCTTTGGTTGGAAGTGTAGGTTCCTCATGAGCTTTACAATGTAGGATTAGGTGGGCAATGCTTCATTACCACCTGATGGGAAGAATCTCCAACCTCCCTACTCAGTCTCCTTTGACAGTATTCTAGTGGTGGTGAAGGGGTAATTGGAGCTCTTAATATAGCCTGGTGAGGGCGTCACCCTAGACTCCCTACTTGACAGTTGCTGGTATTGGTGGGGGGGGGGCCACAGGCAATTTTTTTTTTCATGGTGATGGCATTGATGGGAGTAGAACAACTATTGTCTAAAAATTGTCTGTCTTGCCCTTTTCTTGTTTTTTTTTTTGTTTGTTTTTGTTTTTGTTTTTTGTTTTTTGTTAGAGAGAGCAGGCTTTTGTTAAGGCTCACCCCCGTCCATGTACCTGTTGACCTTTCTATGTGCCAGCTTATTTTGCTCCATTTCTGGGCTATCAGTGGCTTAAGAAAAACCAGAGAACTTAACACCTTGTTGTTCCTTGGGTTGCAAGTTTGCTAGCCAGTCTGCCTCTTCTCTCCACCATTCAGAGTCATCTTATTCTTATTTTATATAGAATGCTCTGGGTGTTTAGTTGTACTTAGCAGGAGAAATATGGGAAAGTATGTGTACTTCACCTCCCCAGATGTGGAAGTTGAATCTCCACAGAGAACTTTAAAACAATAATAAAACTGAATAATAGCCAGTTTTGATTTTTGTCAATATCATACTCTAGTATTTCTATATAATTCCAGTGATACTCTCTTCCCAAATCTTTTATCTTTATCCTTTCAAAATTTGTTTTTTTAAGTGGGTAATTGTCAACCTAAATAACAAACAAAGGGCATCTCTGAAAGAAAATGATGTTAATTTGAGAATAGACCATTGCAGTAGAATAGATGTGCCATAGTAAACTATGTGCATAATCAGGGAGGTAAAGGAAGACAAAGGTTTTAAAAGGAAAAAAAGTGAGGAGCATTACATAATTGTTTTGCGGCAATCTTCCTTAGCTACAAAGTGTGGAGAGTTAGCTACACTCCCAGCAAGAATTGGGTCCCTCAGGCAGGGGTCCTTGCAATTGATAAGGACATACAAGAAAATAAAAATAAAAGAATACACAGAGATGATAGTACAGTTTTATAAAGAACAGATTCATAAAAAGGGGACTTGGGAGTCCCCACAATATTCCCGTAAATTATGAGGCCACTAGTGAAGTTTCACATAAGCATTTATGGGTACAGTGATTGGTTGCCAGGGGTAACAGATTTACATGACAACAGGTAGTTTGTTTTAGGTTAAGTCTCCCAAATTACTTCTATGGACCCCTTAATTAAATTCTCTACATGCGCAAACAGTTACAAAATCTTTCTGAGACAAACTTCTAAGTTCTAAGAAAAAACTATCACTTTAGCAGAAAAGTTAAACACAGATATAGTGGCTCCATATTTCTTTATCTAGTTATTGTGGATTGAGACAGGTAATCAGGAGTCAAGCAAGAGCTGTCCCTTGGGCTAACTGCTTGTAGGCACTGGTGTCTGTCTGTTGGGTGGGCACTCTTTGTTCAGCTCTCATCCCATGGCTCCATTAAACCTGCTTTGTCATTCAAAGCAGCGGAAAAGCACAGATTTGGGACTGCAGTATCACCTTGGAAAGCAGCTGCTACTGACCTATGAGATGCCCTGCTGAGGTGAGGCAGCTTTTCATATGTGAATTAACACATTCACATATTCCTTCAGGGCAAAGCCCTGCAAAACTCCTGAGATCATTTCTGTCTCTAATATAGCAATATTAATCTATGGACCAACAACAAAGACCAATAAGAAGGGTGATACCAGTCTGAAATTGGACAGGCTGTTGCTGGGCTGATGTCTTTGAAGAAGTAATTTTTTGTTTAAGGTTGTGATGGCCTCTGTGCATCAAGATTGTGGATTTTGCAGAGCCTTTTATGATGGTTTTATTACCAGGCACACAAGCATGAGAACCTTCTCTTTGTCCCCCTTTCTAGCTCTATTTGTCAGGGTTTTCATAATGTTTAGTGACTCCATTTTGATTCTAACAACTTTTGTGGAATATAATTTCTAAAAATAGTTTTCTCAAGGAATGGTCAGCATACAATAAACTTATCAAAGTGTATAATTTGATAAGTTACACATATCTAAGCACCAGCAAAAGCAGCAGCACAATCAAGAGAGTGAACATATTCATCACCCTGAAAAGGTTATTTCTAGCCCTTCGTAATTCCTCCCTCCTGCTACTCTCTGAACCCTAATTCTCAAGCAATCTCTGATCTGTCTGCCATGACAGATTAGTTTGAATTTTAAAAGTTATACAAATACATAGAAGTTGGATGGTTGCATCATATGGTAGGGGCATGACTACTTTGTTGAAGATCAGTTGGTTGGAAAAATTGGATAGCCACATGCAGAAGAATGAAACAGGAGTCCTACATCTGACTACTTACCAAAATTAATTCAAGATGGAAAAAAGACTTACATCTAAGGCATGAAACCATAAGTATTCTAGAGGAAAATGTAGGAAGAACTCTTCTAGATATTGGCCTAACAAAGAATTTATGACTAAGAACCCAGTGGCAATCATGGCAACAAAAAAATAAATAAGTGGGATTTGATTAAACTAAAAAGCTTCTGCACAGCTCTGGAAACAATCAACAGAGCAAATAGCTCACAGAATGGGAGAAAATATTAGCAAACTATGTGTCTGATAAAGGACTAATATCCAGAATTTCCAAATAATGCTAGCATATCAGTGAGAAAAAAATCAAACATCCTTACTAAAATGTAGGGAAAGACATGAACAGAAGATTTTCAGAAGATAGAGAAATGGTCAATAAATATATAAAAAATGCTCAATCTCAGTAATCATCAGGGAAATGCAAACTAAAACCACAATGAGATATTACCTTACCCCAGTTAGAGTGGCTTTTAATTAAAAGAACAAAAGCAATAGATGCAGAAAGAAAGAAACACTTATACAGTGTTGGTGGGACTGCAATTTAGTACAACCCTTATGGAAAACAGTAAGGAGATTCTTCAAAGATCTATAAGTAGATCAACCCATCGATCCAGCAACCCACTACTGGATATCTACCCAAAGGAAAAGAAGATAGAAGCTCTTGAATGTTTATTGCAGCACAATTCACAATTGCAAAGATGTGGAATCAATCTAAGTGCCCACTGACTCATGAGTGTATTAATCAAATGTTGTATGTGTATACCATGGAGTACAACTGAGCCATAAGAAAGATGGATTAATGCCTTCTGCATTACATATCTGGATGGAACTGGAGACCATTCTCCTAAGTGAAGTATTTCAAGAATGAAAAAACAAACACCACATGTACTTACTATTAAATTGGAACTAACTGATGAGCACACATGTGCACAGAGGGAAGTAAAACTCAGTGGAAATCAAGCGTAGGTGGGAGGGGAAAGGAGGGCAGACTCAAACATTTCAAAAGCAACCCATGTAATTTCAAACGTTTGTACCCCCTTAATATTTTGAAATAAAAATATTTAAGAAACTGCAAAACTGTGTTTTAAAATGGGTGTACCATTTCACATTCTCTTGCCAGAACCTCCAGTACAAAGTTAAACAATTCCAGTCTCCTTACCATGAACTCATTAGTCTTAGGTTGCATTTTTTTACATGCAAATATCAATCACAACTTCTGGCACATGAATATTTGCCTCATCTACCCTGTGCTGATAAAACCCAGGCTTGTTTACTATACACCTACAGAGATGAACAAATGCCCAGAACTGAACTAAGGGTAGGATACCCAAGGCAGAGAGTTTAATCACTGAAATCTTGCCTGCCCAAAGGCAGTGATTTCAGATGGAAAACAGAAAACAAGGGAGACCTCTTTAAACAATGGGGAAAAGGAGGTGGATGGAAAAGTTCCCTGCTGGTAGCCAAGAAGTGGATAGCCTTCGAAGGGCATAAGAAAAATATGTGAGAAGTGGAATGATTCACATTTTTACAGAGACTTAATATGGCCACATTATCATGGAGGGATTTTAGGTAAGACATCTGGAACTAGATAATGATGAAGAGCAGGGAGAACAGAATGAACTAGTCAACGGGGTGGCTGTAGAGAAAGGCTTGGAAGAGTCTCCCTGCTGTGTGATCCACCAGAATCCAAGATGGAGAAATGAAGAGGGTGGAAGTTCGGTTCAGAGGACTCTTTAGGGTTGTTAAAGAAATGCTCCCTTTTTCCAACCAAAGCATCTAGGCTCCCCAGCATCCTCTCTCCTGGAGTGTCAGGATGGTGCATTGAGAGATATGTAAGTTGCATCTTGACACCCACCCGCAACCCCAGGGTGATGGTATTGTGTCAGAATCCTGCTTTGTGATGTCTAAGCTGCATCTTGGCCTCCCCAGAATCTTTCCCCACCCCCACCACAACCACAACCCCATGAAGTCAGTGTGGTGTTTTGTAATGTCTAAGGTCTCCTGGGGCTCCCATTGCCTGGGGGTGACTTGGTGACTAGACAATGCTTAGGGGCGTGGCTGCACCCTATCCTGGGGAGGGTATACATAGGGAAGTCAGGTGTCCTGTGTAGACTGCTGGGAAGCACTGACACGGTGAAGATGACCGGGAAATCACAAGCCTCTGGCACAGTCATTGAATAACCCCCTGCCAATGTCAAAGTGGGGAAGAAGAGGAAGGCCTCTCATCAATGTAGGTCCAGAGGCAGCTTCAAGGTGAGTGACCCACCCAAGCTCCTCCCTGCCTTCCTCTCGAGTCCTGCCCCCCACTCTTCCCTTGCCCTCGCCCAACACAAACCCCCCCTTTCAGCCACACCCCTTACCATGCTCCCACCCTACCTCCACTGTATTCCCCCAAATAAGTTCCCTTCTGTGATCTCCCTGTTGTCCTTGCAGGTGCGCAAGGCAACCAGGAAGGTAAAAGGATCCTTTCGAGGAACTTTGAAGACAAAAGCTTCTCCAAAGGTGCCCACAGTTTCAATTCAACCCAAAGAGGAGACAGGGCTGACACCTTTCTACCCTTGTCACCAGCTGGCTAAGGAAGTCAGACAAAATGAGCCAGAGCAGGCCCCAGAGAGCGGAGAGAGCTCCACAACCTCAAGCGTCACACTCAGCAGCCAGCAACTTCGGAGTAAGGCCGGCGACCTCAGAGCTATCTGCGAAGACTCCAGAGGTCTGGCTGCTGGGACATGGCCAAAAAAATCAATGAGGAATTTTTCAACAATGGGGCATATGATAGTGATGAAAATAAAATCAACCACCTGTGAAATGGTGCGTGTGTCTTTGAGTGTTCTGTGATGGTGGGGAGGGAGGAAGGAAGGAAGAGGCGGGTGTGTGGGAAGGGAGGGGGTGTGTCTTGCAGGGTTGGGGTCAGACCAGCTGAGCCAGACACGCAGGGCTGAGCCCTGGACAAAATTACCTTCTTAACACTTTCACCCACTGACAAGGCAAAAAAAGACTTAGTATTTGTGTGTGTGTGTGTGTGTCTGTGTGTCTGTGTGTAAGCGGACCAGAATGGAGAAAAGGAGAAGTGTGATGTGTGTGGGGCATGAATACCTCCTCCAAAAAATGTACACAAAGTAATGGCCTTCACGACACCCACTCATCTCATAGTGGTGTTTGTTACCATGGCTGGGCTATGGTACCCAGATGTGTGGTCAAACACCTGCCTAGATGTTGCTGTGAAGATATTTTGTAAATGTGATTAACATTCAAATCAGTAGATTGTGAGTAAAGCAGATCGCCCTCTATAATGTGCATGGGCCTCATCCAATCAGCTGAAGGCATTAAGAGTAAAGACCAAAATCCCCCAAAGAGGAAGGCATTCTGCTCTAGACTGCTGTTGGACTCAAAACTGCAACATTGTCTCTTGCTGGAATTTTCAGTCTGTTTGCTGCCCTGAAATTTCAGACTTGATAGTACCATCCATCTTGTAAGACAGTTCTTTAAATTAGATCTCTCTCTCTCTCTGTCTATCTCTGTCTCTCTGTCTCTGGGAGAGCAACAGAGAGTGTGTATATATGTATAAATATGTATGTATGTGTGCATATATACATATACACATGGAGAGACAGAGGAAGAAATAGAGAGAAACTATACACACTCACACACTCATATGCACACATACACACCCAATTGATTATCTTTCTCTGGAGAACTCTGACTGATATACCACCTATGCTGTAAGCAACTAAATGCTCTCAGAAGGACCAATCATCTCATCTTATAAAAAGTCATTGACAACTCTCCAATCAGCAAAATGATGGTGTTTGGATATCATGTATATAACCATGCTTATGCACTTTCGTGTTAAGAAAACTTAAGGTTGAGCAGTTGCCTAACAATAACGGGACAGGGGCAGTGGGAGTGGTCAGACTCTAGTGCAGTCAATAACTTGCAGGCAATTGTTAAATATTAATACCTTTGAGAAAATTGTGGATTCACTTGTGAGGGATAACATGGAGATATTGCATACTCTTTAGCCAGCTTCTCCTAACAGTAACATCTTGCAATACCATAGTACAATATCACAACTGGGATAGCAACATTGATACCGTCAAAACACTAAATATTTCCATCAGCACACAGTTCCCTCATGTTACCCTTTTAAAGAGATATCCACTTCCCGTTCACACCCACTCTCTTCCCCTTAACTCCTGGGAGTGTCTAATCTATCCTCTATTTTCATAATTTTTTTTATGTCCAGAATAATATATAAATGGAATCATACTGTATGTAACATTTTTGCACTTAGCAGAAACTATGGACTGAATGTGTCCCCCCCCCCAACTCATATGTTGAAACTTAATTGACAGTGTGATACTATGAAAAGGTTGGATCTTTAGGAGGTGGTTGAGTCATTAGCGTGGAGCCCACATAAATGGGATTAGTGATCTTATAAAAGAGGTGAGAAGGAGCAGTTTGCCCCTTCTGCCATGTGAGAACACAAGAGGAAGCACCAGCTATGAAGCAGAGAGCCTTCACCAAATACCAAATCTGCTAGCACCTTGTTCTTCGACTTCCCAGCCTCTAGAACTGTGAGAAAATAATTTTCTATTATTTATAAATTACCCAGTTTAAAGGAATTTATTGCATTATAGCTGCCTGAATGGACTAAAACAGCATTCTCTTGAGGGGTTGCATATATCAATAGTTTCTTCCTTTTTATTGCTAAGTATAATAGTATTCTGTGCATTGATGTATCATGGTTTGTTTAACAATTGACCCATTGAAGGTCATTTGGGCTGTTTTCAGTGTTTGGCTATCATAAATAAAATTGCTATGAATATTTATGTACAGGTTTCAGTGTGATCACATATTTTCATTTCTCTGGGACAAATGCACAAGTGTGAAATCAGAGTTCTATGTTAGCTGCATATTTAGTACTTTTAATTAATAGGCTTTAATTTTTAGAACAGTTTTAATTTATAGAATGTTGAGCCAACAATACTGAGAGTTCACAATACCTTCATCCTCCAATATAGTTTTCCTTATTATTAGCTTCTTATGTTAGTGTGGTATATTTGTTACAATTAATGAACCAACACTGATAAATTATTATTAACTAAACTATATTGTTTTTGTTAAGGTTCACTTTTTGTGTTGCACAGTTCCGTGGTTTTGTAAAAATGTATAATGGCATTCATCCACCATTCCAGTATCACATAGAATAGATTCACTACCCTGATGAACTTCTTGTGCTCTGTTTATGAACTCCTACTCATTCTCCCTGAATCTCTGACACCACTGATCTTTTCATTATGGCAATAGTTTTGCCTTTTCTAAAATGTCATATAGGTGGAATCATATAGGGTGTAGACTTTTCAAACTAGCTTTTTCACTTAGCAATATACGTTTAAAATTCTCTTCTTTTTTTCATGGCTTGATAGCTCATTCAAAAAAACTTGCTGAATGGTATTTTTATTCTGTGGTATGGATGTACCACAGTTTGTTTATCCATTCACCTATTCAATATCATGGGATATCATGGTTGCTTCCAACTTTAAGATGAATAAAGCTGCTATAATCATCTGTGTGCAGGTTTTTGTATGCAGGTAAATTTTCAACTACATAGAGTGAATATCTAGGTGTGTGGTTGCTGCATCATATAGTAAGGCCATGGTTAGCATTGTAAGAAACTGCCAAACTGTCTTTCAAACTGGAGTACCATTTTGCATTCCTACCAGCAATTAATGGAAATTCCTATTGCTCAGCACCCTCATAAGCAATTATTGTCAGTGTTTTCCATTTTAGACACTGTATAGGTGTAGTGATATTTCATTGTTGTGTAACCTTGTAAATGCCTAATGACAAATGATGTTGAACATCTTTTCATGTGTTACTTTACCATCTCTATATCTTCCTTAACAAGCTGTCTTTTCAGATCTTTTGCCTATTTCTAAACTGGTCATTTGTTTTCTTACTGTTGAGCTACAGGAGTTCTTTGTATATTTTAGATACAAGTCCTATATCAGATATGTATTTTGCAATTATTTTTTCCCAGTGCATGGCTTGTCTTTTCATTCTCTTGACACTGTCTTTCACAGAGCAGAAGTTTTTAATTTTAATAATGTCTAACTTATCAATTTTCTCTCCATACTGGAGCAGCAGTCGAGTTTCCCCAAGCTAGTCCAGATCAGTCACCCCAGCCAACACAGCAACTCTTAGTCTGTTGAGTCAGAGACATGAAGAGCCCAAAGTGACTGGTGGCAGTCTTCACTTCCTGTTGAGTGGAATCACTGTTGTGTCTCCTGGAGGAAGCATTCCTCCACCTGGAATTAAGACCTCTAGGCCAGCAGAGCATAAGGTTGTTGTGAGAACAGGAAGCAAAACTTTTGCTGGTAGGTCACTAGGGGTAAGGTGAGTGGTGCCACACCCATTCCCCCCCTTAATTCCTGGACCTTTGAATCCTGGCTATGACAGAAACCACAACATATATTAGATGCTGATTCAGAGCATATACAGCCTTCCAGAGAACTGCAGCCCTGCAAAGTATTGTCGCCTACTTGGTAATGTTATCTATGATTTCAAAGGACCATTACCCTGTTCTTTTTCACAAATATATTTGTTTGTGTATCTATACATATACATATATATAGCAAACACTATTATTTCCTTTCCTCCTTTACTCCCTTACTGAAGGATCTTATCTCCTCTTCTGCAGAAAGGATTAGTATATTTCTGTTTGTGTGCAGGACAGTTGTATTATGTTAGGCAGAATGATGACCCTGCTATTGTATTTATTTGGACCTTAGGTATGGTGTAAGCAGCTGCGTATGGGTGCCAAGTGGAGAAGGGTTTGACTGATGATGGTTAATTTTATATGCCGACGTGGCTGGGCTCAGATAGCTGGTCAAACATTGTGTCTGAATGTGTCTGTGAGGGTGTTTTTTAAAGATATTGTCATTTCAGTTGGTAGACTGAGTAAAGAAGATCGCCCTCACCAATGTGGCAGCCACTGAGAGCCTCCGCAGAACAAAAAAAGTGGAAGGAGGGTGAATTCTCTCAATTTCTGAGCTGGGATATCCATCTTCACCTGTTCCCAACCCACTTATTTCCGGGTTATTGGACCTGCAGACTCCAGGACTTACACCAGCAGCTCCTCTCCTCCCTGATATTCTTGCTTCTATTTCTGTGGAGAACACAGACTATTACAAGCATATAAGCCACTATCTACACCACACTCTGCTTAACCTAAACCCAAGGCCTGAAGCGACCCCTGTTTATGGAGCTAAACCTCAGGTCTAGTGGTGGCCCCTCTCCAGACAGATAGTAGGATATTTTCTTACTGCACAGTGGATACCTCCACCCGGATGGGCCAGAGCACCTTGCCATCTGCCCAGTCCACACTGACCTCATCCTCCCCACTCTTCCACAGCCCATCATGACCAACTCTTCCTCCTTCCCCCTCACCTTCAGCTATGGTGAGCGGCTTCCATCTAATCAGCAGCCCCATAAGTCAGATCACTAAAGATTCTCACCATCATTTCACAGACCCCGACTTCCTAAAAATCTCACATGTGTCTCCAGCTCACCACCCTCCCCACCTCACACAGAATTAAGTAACTGGTCACTTCTCTGGTTTACTTGTTTTTCCTCAATAGATGTTCAACAACTGTTTCCTGGATCAATGAATGAATACATCAAAATACCAGAGGGTCCCATTGGCCGATTCAAAGTGTGGAGCCTGCCCTCAACCTCGGCCTTCTGCCTTCATGGAAGGCATGGGCCGCAACTGCTCATCTGACATCAGAATTCCCCTGGACTGTCCCTGAGAGTGTCATCGTGGACGTCTCCTCCCCAGGCCCAATCACCGTCTTGGAGGTGTGGACGCTGCCAACAGGATGGGGCCTGATGTTTCCTGCACAGGGCCCCACACTTCCCCATCAGTGTGACAAAGGAGGGTGCCAGCTCCTTTGTCATGGCATGTCCGCAGCCAGCCCATCATCAGCAGTGTCTGGGGTGATTAACTCCAGGGCTTCCTTCCTCCCGTTTCTCCTCTAAGCAGCTGCACTGCTGCATTCCCCCACCCAGTTATCTTCCAGGATTGTCTCACCAGTCAGTTATCGATTGCCAAGCCACCCACACATGCAGTGGAGTTTGAGGGGGCACAAGGTACACAGAGAATGAAACCCCTACCTCCACAGGCATTGAGAGAGCTCCCAGCCTGGGACCCCATCCAGGGTGCACTGGCACTAAAGGGGTCAAGAGACTTCAGGAGACTCACCCAGAGTGATGTAGGCTTCCAGCTATCCTCCTCCCGACAGAGCTGGGGGCTTCTAAGGGGGCTGGGGTGTCTGCATCCAAAGAAAAGTCCTTCCTACTCAGATCACACTGCAGCTTCCAGCTGGGAATGAATTATCAGCTCCCGATTTCCCAAGCCCATTCATAGGCCTTGTCCTGACCTCCCTTCTCCCCGCCTCTTCCCTCCCTCTGGTCCTTCCCCCACTGGGCTGAACTCTGCAGGCAGAGCTTTGAGTGTCAGCCTGCCTGGGTCTCTGTGGCTGTGGCTTTACACCTGGTCTCTCTCCTGGACTCTGGCCACAGCTGTCCTCGGAATCCCCCCAACACCACTCACTCACTGAGGTGTCCTGTCTGCTCTCCTTCCCTGGCTCCTGGTCACTCTCACCATATCTTTCTTTCTCTAAAGAAAAAGGTACGCTGGCATTTCAGATGCTTAAATCAAGCCTAGAGCAATGGTCTTACCCAGCACATCACTGCCTGAATCCAGCTTCATCTGAGGAAGGAATTAACCTAATCAGAGACAGTGGAGATGCAAATAAAAATAACAGTGAAATGATATTTCTTCACCAAATTTTATTCATAATATTCACCAAAATTTAAAAGATTGATAAAATAAGATATTTGTTAGTGTGTAAGAGATTCACATACATTTCTGAGAAAATATAATGGTACAGTATTCTTGGAATAAAATTTTGATGATATGTGTAAAATATTGAACTATTCATACCATTTCCTCTTTCAGCCAATGTCCATGTTAATGTATCTTTCTTATTAGAAAACATGCATATTTTCCCAAAATTTCAGGTTCACAGATATTACTTCAGTTCTATAAATCATAGCAACTAATGGAAAACAGCTTACGTGTTCATCAGGAGAAGAAATGTTTAGTTAACTGTGACACACAGCTACTTTACAGTTCTAGGGGGCAGTTACAAAAGTGAGGGTGAAGGTCCTGCACTCATCTTATTTAGAGGCAAAAGCATGTGATAGATCTATATGTACATCATACCTGTGGTTACTCTCAGCACTGTGTGTTTTCATAGTGCATCTAGGTCTTAAAAAACTCTAGAATATGGCTTAAAATAATGCACAACATATTACTATTAACAATAATGGTGACCTTTGAGGAGGGGACTCAACTGTAGGTAAACTTTGTAAAGAGAGGAATTGTGATTTATCTATATTTTTAGAAGTTGTTTTTTTTTTTAAGAAGAATACAGGCACTATTCCTTTGCAATTAAAATATCTAAATAAGTTTGACACCAAAAATAGTACCCGTGTATTACTGAAGTAACCACAAGGTCATGCAACAAACTCTGAAATTTGAATGGCTTAACATAAGAAAAGCTTAATTTCCATGCAAATAAATTCTGATGTGGTTTGTCAGAGACTCTCAAGTGACCCGAGAGCTCAGGCTGCATCCTCCTTGCGACGCCCCCATGTCACATGGAGTTGACTTGCTTGCCATTGAATGGAGGGAGAACACGAGGAAATGACACCCTGGCTCTCCAGTGCCTGGATGGGACAAACAAGGCCTCTGCTCATGATCCAGTGAAAAAGGATAGTCACATTACCTTTCCTAATTACAAGTGGACTGCATTGTTCCCATGTGTCCAGGAAGGAGAGGAAGATAAGATGTGTAAGAGAACTTAAAATCCTTGCCACAAATTGTTACATAGTAGGTGCTCAACAAATAGCAATGGCTACAATGTGTTATGACAACACCCTTTACTGCTAGGAGGAGTTTCTGAGAAGGCCAATTGTTGCCCAGTCTCTCCAACTTTTTTAAGTACCTACTACATGACAGGTGCTTTCAATTGCAGGATCACATGTAGTTTTCCAAGGGTCCTGTAAATGTCAGCAGGAAGGCATTGCCTTCTTCACTCAATGGTATTTTCTGCACTATCCTTTGCAACACCATCTGTCATCCCAGTAGGCTGAGGACTTTCTCTTTCCATTTGACATAGGGGCAAAATCTTAACCTGTAGTCTCTGCTATGCTCTGCATGACTGAAGATCTGCACAGGATGTCCTTAGACACATTGAAAGCCAGGACTTTCCTGTGGGGCAGATACACAGACCAGGAGTAGTGCAAAGATGGTTATTCCTTCATTTTTAATCTGAGTTGGCATGTCTCCTAAGGAACCAGTTTTTACTTCCTAGGAGAATACCAGAGTTTCAGGAATTCAGCTTTGGGAGATATTTGCTCCACAGTGATTTCCATAGCCTTTCCTCATTTACCAATATAAAGGAGATGATATGAACTGAACTGTGTCCCCTTGCCCCAAATTTATATGTTGAAGACCTGAGGCCCAATGTGATGTATGTGTAGATGGGGCCTTTCAGAAGTAATTAGGGTCAAATGAGGTCATGAGGATGGGGCCCTGATGATGGGATTAGTGCCCTTATAAGTAAAAACATCAGAGATCTTTCTTGCTCTTTCTTTCTCTCTCTGCTATGTGTACACACAGAGAGGGCAGCTGTCCACAAACCAGGAAGAGTGCCCTCACCAGGGATCAAATCTGCCAGTACCTTGATCTCAGACTTCCCAGGCTCCAAAACTGTGAGGAATAAATATCTGCTGTTTAAGCCTCACAGTCCATGGTATTTTGTTCTGGCGTCTAAGCTGATCAATGTGAGAGGCTTTGGTTTTTGACCACCCCGAAAGCTCTTTAATCTATGTATGTGCTCAGTGGCTGAATTACAGAGCTGGACAGGCAAGCCTGCAGGACAAGACTCAGGAAAGGGCACGGTAATGCAATAAAGTACTGGTACTGCACAAAAATGCTGGCATCTGGGCAGGTGGGGCTCTCAAGGAAACACATACAATCCCTAAATTTTATGTGGTTCACATTGCCATCCTCCTTCTTCCCTTAGTGACTTCAGGCTGCCACAAGGAAATACTACAGACCAGGAGCTCAAACAACATCTATTTATTTTCTCATAATCCTAGAGTCTGGAAAGTCTGAGGTGAGGGTGCCAGGGCAGTCGGTGTCTGGTGAGGACTTTTTTTGTGGCTTAGAGATGGCTGCCTTCTCTGTGTGTCCTCACATGGCAGGGAGAAATAGAAAGAGCAAGCTAGTTCTCTGGTGTCTCTTCTTGTAAGGGCACTAATCCCATCATGAAGGCTCCACTATCTTGGCCTTAACCAAACCGAATTACCTTGCAAAGGCCCTATCACCAAGGACCATCACATTGGGGCTTAGGAATTCTTTGTATGAATTTTGGGGGACACATTTAATTCCATAGCACATTTTTGGGCCTGATTTTAGTACTTGGACCCCAGTTCTTGTTTTGTTTGCCTTAGTATTATTATGAAATTATGAGAAGAGAAATGCAGCAAGACCAAGGTCTGCTTCTGGTTGGGAGTAGTGGGAATGGTGTGGGCTCTAGAAGAATTCAGACCATATATATTAGTTTTCTTGGGCTGCCATGACAACGTGCCATGGACTGGGGGATATAAACAACAGAAATGTATAGTGTCGTTGTCTTGGAGGCTGGAAATCCATGATCAAAGTGATGGCAGGGTCGGTTTGTTCTGAAGCCTCTTTTCTTGATTTTGGATATGGCTATCTTCTCCCTGAGTCTCCACAGGGTCTTTCCTTTGTGTGTGTCAGTGTCCCAATCTCCTCTTCTCATAAGGACATCAGTCATTAAATTAGAGGCCACCCTAAGGACCTCATTTTACCTCAATGATCTCTTTAAAGATTGTATCATCAAATACAGTCACAGTCTGAGAAACTGCAGGTTAGGGATTTAGCATATGGATTTTTAGGGCAGACCCCATTCTGTCCATAATGGCAGGGGATCTAGTCCTGAACCTGTTGCTGACTAGCCACGTGGTTTTGGGAAACTAACAAGGCTTGTGAGCCTGAGGTTCTTCATGTGCTGAATAGGTTTGATAAGATCTGTCTGGTAGGACTATTGGAATTTGTGCAATGTCTGTAAAGCACCTGACACAGTGTCTGGCATATGTTAGGTATTTCCTGATTGACAGTTATTTGCATTACTAGTATATTTGGACCTCAGATCCTACTACATTTATCTCTGGGAATTTGGTTTTTGCTAGTGTCGTTATTATGTAGGAAACTTCTGAGTATGCAGCACAATAGGCCAGGGAATTCCTATTCAGCCAAAAATGTTGCTTCATGGAAAAAACTCAGTAAAAATTCCCTCCTGGATGATTTACTATTTAATTTGGGTGTCAGGGAGTCTTCCCCAGCTGGATACAGCTCACAGTTCCTGGCATCTGAGTCAAGGACCAACTCCTTCCCTCTCTCCCAGCTCCTTTTCCAGCCAAACCACTTTTTATTTCCATTTCATCACCACCCAAAATCTAAGCACTTACAATTGACCAAATTACACTTTGATAACCTAATTAAAATTCCATTTTATTGGGATCAGCTGTGGCCTTCCCAGCAAGACAAATGTGTATCTGGCCAGTGGCTTGGGGGCCTCACTTCATGGGAGATTCACCCTATCTCTCAGGGAATCCCTGCAGAGGATGATTATCAGTCACCTGGCTCCTGCACTGTGCTCAGCTGCAGTGGGACAAGAGCACAAGGCACCTTAAACACCTGTCCCAGCTGGAGATTCCTCTTTCCTTTGCTGACCATCCAGAGGGAACTGCTCAGGGCAGTTCTCCCTTCCAGGCTTTGCTCTCAGCCCTAAGTCACGAGTCACATGGTCTGACAGTCTAGCCCTGCCACCATCTAGCTTCATTACAACCAACTCCCACAAAAGGAACTGCAGTTTCCCCAACCCCAAAACCACCCTGGCTCAGGGCCCTCACCCCCAACTGCTCTCAGCAGAAGCACCACCCTTCAACCCTTCCGTCACTTGTTCTTCAGGACTTATAGGACATCTCACCACCTTAATTATACAACTGCAAATCCCAGACTCTCTAATTCTATGGGCAGGGTTGGGTCTTGCTTACACTAGTGTCTGTGTTAACCCAGGGCCTTTCAGAGAGGAGATGGTCAACGAATATTTTGAGAACAAACGTGCCAGTGAGCAGTGGCTCTTATTTATTGAGATTAAATTTCCCCTATGTTCTCAATAAACCAAGCAAATTCACATACACAGATATATTTTAATTTTATAGAAAATCACGTGAGAAAGGCTATGATTTCAAGAAGGAAGTGTCTTTAAATTTTATTTCTGTATTTCATAACTCCATATATTTAAATGCAAAATTCTTTCACATTTCCAAGAAAATTCCTATTGCAATGACATTTCAATTCCACCTTGTTTCAAGCAACACAATGAAATGGAAGGTATCCCATTTCTTTTACAAAATGGCAAACTCTTACTTTTGATAAGCAAAATTACATATGTGGTAAATATCATCCCCCAACTTAGATGCTGAAGCTAATTAAATCTTCTATGAAAAAAATAAAATTTGAAAATTCCAAAAGGAAAACAAAGATCAATTTCCAAAACACCCAAATGTAACAGGAACACAAAACGTTATGCACTGGTGGTTTCCCCAAATTACTGCTACCCTCCACTACTTTAAACACTGATTACTCTCTTGGAACACAGAGTAAAGAAAAGACTCATTTCTCATGGTGCAGGAGGAGCTGCTGGAATGGGACCTGGATGTGCTCTGGCCCTGCCCTCTGCCCTGCCCTTTGGCTCTGGCTGCAGCTCCTGCTCACTCCCTCTCTACCTCATCTCTCAAAGCTTCTTCATACAGGATTGGGAGGGATCTGGGATCTCTCTGATTGAGCTTGGCCACATATTCCAGGAATTCATCTTGACGGTTTCAGCATGGGCCCTGAGACCCCACAGGAACTCATAACATGCAGGATCGCTGTTGGGCACCTGCTGGTACTCCAGGTATACTTCCTCACCCAATCCTGGGTGACAAGCTTCCGGGGCTCCCTGTACATGTAACGCTCACCCCCAGCAGGCACCCCCATCACACCCAGTGCATCCCAGATGACCTCCTCACGGGTTCAGTAGCCCTCCATGAAGATCACACCCGGGATTATTATCAGGAGGTCGGCCTTGGGAAAGCGCCAACTATCATTCAGCTCCTCACTGTAGGTGAGGCCCAAGGCAGTGACAAGGACATAGGAGTGCTTGGTAGGATTCACTTCCTTCACATCGACACCAAAGACCAGCTGCATGAACTCGGAGGCTTTGATGAAGATCTCAGGGAAGTGGTCTTGGTAATCTCTGATGACAATATTCAGCATTTCTGCCTTAGCGATTGGCTCCTTCATTCGATACTTGAGCAGGAAATTAACCAAATCAGACATCCTCTCTTCCAGCTCCTCTTGCAGCACAGATGCAGGTACTGCGGGGTTCTGGGAGTTTCTTAGCCTGTCCACTTCATTGGTGATTGATCCCTCTTTGGAGTGGTGCTCTGGATTGGAGGCCAGGCCAGGGGGAGGAAGAAGCTCCCTGATGACTCTGGGGAGGACCCAGTGTTGAAGTAGCAACCTCCTCCAGGTTGTCTGGGGACACAATAGAGGAGGAGGCAGCTTCCCCCTCCTCCTGACCCCTGGGAGCCTGTGCAACCACCAGGCCCTGTGCCTCAGTTTGGGCCAGGAGACCTTTCTTAAGCCTGCAGCACTGACTTCTGTGATGGTGGCCGCGGCACCGAGGCATGATGTCTCTGGTCGGGGTCAGCAATCAGGAGTGTGGGCAACAGTTGGGCAATGGGGACCCACAGACCCGGGAAGACAGGGAACATGTCAGTGGCCTCAGTGAGAACGACACCCTGGGGGCTCTTACAAAGTGCAACCTACAGTCTTTCTCCTTAGGTGATGCCCTGGGGTCTCCCACAGCTCCTGTCCTCCTGGTCAGCCTGTCCCCTGAGCACATGAACATGAAAAAGAGATGGCTCCTCAGTTTCAGCTGGCCCACAGAGTGTGAGGCTCCAGGTCTGATAGTGGGTTGGTGGGGCTGGGCACTATTTGGTCCCCTCTGTCCTGGGGAGGGCAGTGCCTCTGGCACACATTCAGAGTGTGTACCTCACCTTGACTTCTGCCACATCCTGGGCCTCCTCTGCTCCATGCACTGATGACACTGCCTCAGACTAAAGTGTCACTGTGGATTCCTGGAGCCCCTGTAAGGAGAAGAGAAGGGCCCTCATGCTGCAGATACACTCATAGCCCTGGTATCTCCAGTGCTGTCAGGAGGGTGGGCCAGGCTCTATGAGATCCCCACCATTCTGGTGTGGATGCTTGCCTCCATGCTCATTCAGGGCCCCCACCTTTTGTATGGAGGGCCCTAGACCCCACCCCTCTGCTCATCTGAGAATCTCTCAGAACAAGAGCTCACATCCCTGAAAGGGAGCAGAAGGCAGTGAGTTGGCGCAGCATCTCCCTAGGATGACTGCAGGGCCTGGGTCAGACTCTTCTAAGGTGAGTGTTCCCTCAACCCACTCTAAGGGTATTGACCTTTAATCCTGGCAGGGCCTCAACCCACCCCTGCTGACTTGACATCCTCCCTCTGAGATCAGGCCAAGCTCTAATTCCTGAAGATGCCCCTCCCCCTACTACCATGAGAGCCAGAGCTTCCCATGTCTTGCTGCTCCCACTTGTATCCTCAGGGAGCTGAAAACAGAGAGTCAGGCTGTGTGGGGTTCCTTCTTTTCTGGGGTGAGTAAATACTTTCAGTCCTCACTAAGGGAACTTATCTTGACTTCTGACAAAACCTGGGACTCCTCCCTCAGCTGATGTGAGGCTGCACAGCCACAAACAAGGTCTGTTCCTCCCTGACACACACTCCAGTTAGAAGTCTGGGGCCACCACATCTGGTCACCGATGTTTGGGCTCTCCCAGGGCCAAGAACTGGCATAGGGGATGGACGGGCTCTCTTATAGGGAGTAAGAGGTCCCCTCACTCATCACCCTGTGCCCTCACCTTGATGATGTCTAGCAGGCCTGGGACTCTTTCCTATGCTGACCTGAATGTCCCACCCTCAGACCAAAGTTGTAACCACACTCATCTCCTTCAGGCAGTAGTGAGGGAGCACCAGGTCTGGCCACCCTGCCTGGACCTTCCAGGGCTGACTGTGGGGACAGGGTATTTCTGTGAGGCCTCCATTGTTCTGGAGTGGGGTACCCCTAGTCCTCCCTCACACCAAGGGGTTGACCTTCCTCATGGCTGTAGAGAAGTCTGGATGTACCACATATGGCCACCCTGCCCAGGGTCTTCCAGGGATGAAAGCAGGGGCCCCTCTGTCCTGGGATCCTGGGTCTCTGTCCACCTCTTGTCTCTCAGCAGGGTCTGGGCTTCTCCCTCTGCTCACCTGAGGCCATGCTCAGTATACCAAGTCCCTACCCTCCCCTAGACCCGGAGATGGCTGTCAAGATGCACGTGCCAGGCCACTCTACATTGGGGCTCTCAGGGCTGATGACAAGGACAGGAATCTGTGGGGTTCCCCCCATCCTGAAGTCTAAGGCTCCCTCCCCTCCTTCTTATCTCTGTGTTCTTATCTTGGCTATCTGGTACAACCTGCGTCCCTTACACTTGCACCAATACCCTTCCTTCTCTCTAACCCCTGAAGTATAAGTCAGTGTCCTGCACATCCCGGGCCATCCCAGCAGTGACATTTGGGGTGGAAGAGGATGGGTGGTGGGAGACATCAGTCTTCCTTCAGGGTCCTGACCTTGATGCCTGGTAGAGCCTGGATGCCCCCCTCCATGTCCCTGAGTCAGGCCCAGGTCACAGCAGGCTCTGACTCCCAGAGTCCCCTAAGTACTAAGGGGGAGGGACTTAGCCGAACAGGTCTGCCCCCAGGTGGCCCAAGGCTGACAGCAGGAGCAAAGCTGGATCATTTTGGGACACTTTACCTGGGGTGGGGGCCCCCTCAGTCCACCCTCATCATCTCACTTGACTCCTCACAGAACCTGGGCCCTTTTACCTCGGGAAATCTGAAGCCTGCCCCTGAGACCATAGGCCTCACCTCTGTCAGCCCCTCAAATAAAAGTTAGTTGTGGTTACATCCGGGCCCCCTACACGAGAGATTTCACTTTAGAGGGCTAACAGCAGGAACAAGGATGGAATGTGGGGCCCCCTATTGGGATGTAGGGGGGCCTCTCAATCCTCCCTTAGGGCTCTGCCCTGTATGGAGTTGAGACAGCCCCAGCTTATGCTAGGCTCTGACTCCCAGAGTCCCTTAAATACTTAGGGTTAGGGACTCAGCCTGACAAGTCTGTCCCAGGGCATCCCAGGGCTGACAGCAGGGGCAGAGCTGGATTATTTGGGGCCCGCTGCCCCTTGTTGAGCTGAAGTCTGGACCTCACCTCTGTCAACCCCTGGGGCAGAAGTTGGTGAACATCACTGATGGCAGAGGCAAGGATGGATCCCCTCTGTCCTAGGGTCCAAGGTTCCACTAGTCCTCCTTCAGTGTCTCACTTTGACTGCCCGCAGAACCTTGGACCCCATCCGCAATGGAATCTCCCACAGCTGACCACTAGTACAGTGCTGGGGCACCTTCCATTCTGGAGTCCAGGCCTGCCTGGGTCCCCTCTCAGGGCCCTCACCTTGATTCCTACCAAGGCATGTGACACCTCCATGGGCTAACCTGAGTATGTCCCTAGTAGACTAAGGCTTACACTGCCCTGAATTCCTTGAGGCAGAATTTCACCAACACAGGTCAACACCTGTATTGTCAAAAATTGAGGAGTGGTCAGGCTGAAAACGCTGCCTGGAGATTTCCAGGACTGACAGGGCAGCGATGGATTCTTTGGGACTCCTATGTTCTGGGGTGAGTGGACACCTCAATTCTTACTCATGAGAGCCCTCATCTTGGCCCTTGGCTCCTTGATTAAGCACTCCATGGGAAATGTCCTCTCCCTTCCACATCGGACCATTTGTTCAGCTGCAACCCTTCTAAAAAATGATTCTAAGTCCCAGGCTAGATGTTACATGGGGAGCTGTTGCATCCATGACCAAGGGTGAGCTGTTGTATATGTAGTATTCTCTTATTCAAATATCTTCTGTATCTATGTTTTCTACAATTTTATTTAACTTCCATTGTTTATGCTTTTTTCTTTAGTCATTGATCCTACTTGGAAAAATGTCTATTTTGTAAGTATTTTCAAAGAATTGTGTTTTGTCAGTTATCTCTACTGTTATCTGCTTCATTATTTCTGCTTTTATCTTCATTATTTTATACCTTCTAGTAACTTAATTTTCATATAGCATTTATTCTTTAGTTTCTTGAGCTGTGCAGATGTTTTAAACATTTTTATTGTCTGATATATTTAAGGCTATCTATTTCCCTCTGAGTATGACTTGGGTTGTATCATACCATTAGTGTTATATAGCTTTATGTGTATGACTTGACTTCTTTACAAGTTGAATATATTATTCTACTACTTATGCTATTAAAAATTTCAATATTTATCCCCAAGCAAGGGGTGTAAAATTATTTTTGAGAACACTGTGTAAAGGATGATACAAACAGAATGTTACTTGGAGGAGATTTCAGGTTCCAAGGGCATTTTCTTTTGTTTTATTTTTGTCATTAGTTATAGAAGAGTTTTAAACATATTTAAATACTGTTGAAACAGTTGGGTTTCTTGCAGGAATGCAAAGAAGTTTAACGCTAGAAGATCAATCAGTATAACTGGCCATGTGTTAGAGTCAAAAATTTTGTAGGAAATAGAAAATTATATCACAAGTTAATACAGAGGGAATTTAATGCCGGGGACTGATTACACAAGGGATGGAGAAGCCAAATGAGGGAGAGTCGGAGAACTCAATAATTAGCCACAGGAGGAAGTCGATCTCATCTCTAGGTGGGAAGAACAAACACAGGAATGTAGCATTAATGAAGCCTAGGTATTGAGTTCAACAGGATCTGGAATCATGGTGGGACTATCTGATGGTGGCTGGGGCCATGGACAATGTAGCCACTGAAGGAGAAGTCACTTGATGCAGAAGAAGGAGGAGAAAAACCTCTAATCTCCATCTTCCTGAACCCAAATGGCAGCCAAATGTTGGTGAGCCTAGGAATTGGAGCCTTCAGGAGTCAAATCCTGGATAGTGGAGAGCAGAGGAGAAAATGAGAGATGGATCTGGGAGCAAATAGTCCCAGGACAGGCTAACTATAGTAACAGATTGAAGGAGGCAAATCATATCTATAGTAAACTTACTAATTTTTTTAAAAAATTTAAGTTTTGGGGGGTACAAGTTAACTTCTGTTGTACATATATATTGTATAGCAGTGAAGTCTGGGCTTTTGGTGTACCCATACCTCAGTAGTGTACACTGTGCCCCATAGGTAATTTTCCATGCCTCACCTCCTCCCACCCTCACCCTTTGGAGTCTTCAATGTACATTATACCACTCCGTGTGCCCTTATGTAGCCATAGTTTAGTTGCCACTTATAAAGGAGAATATGCAGCATTTATTTTTCTGTTCCAAAGTTACTTCACTTAACATAATGTCCTCCAGTTCCATCTAAGTTGCTGCAAAAGACATTATTTTGCTCTTTCTTATTGTTGTATAATACTCCATGGTGTGTGTGTGTGTGTGTGTGTGTGTGTATGTATGTATATATAAATATCTCAATTTGTTAATCCATTCAGTTGATGTGCAGTTAGGTAGATTCCATAGTTTTGCAATGATGAATTGTGCTGTGATAAACATATGAGTAGAGATGTCTTTTGAATATAATGATTTCTTTTTCCGTGGGTAGATACCCAGTACTGGGTTTGCAGGATCAATGGTAGATCTACTTTTAGTTCTTTGAGAAAGTTTCATACTAATTTACATTCCCAGCAAGAGTGGGTAAGTGTTTCATTTTCACTGCATCCACACTAACAATGAATGTTTTTTTGACTTTTTAATATTGGCCAATCTAATTGGAGAAAGATGGTATCTGATTGTGGTTTTAAGTTGCATTTCTCTGGTTACAGTAAATTTATACATAATTGTATTTAATAAAAATCGACATACATTCCCAACAAAAAGAGATATTTCTCAATGTATAAAATTTTTTCTACCCTAACTGCTCCCAATAAGTATAAAATTTATATCCGTGAGTCTATGCTGATAAATAAATGACTGAATAAATGGAGGATAATAGATAAATCTGAGCAGAAGAATGACAAATCTGTTATGTAGATACTCCATAGTTTTAAAGTGTTGGCTGGGCAATATGACTTCCTTCCCAAGAAAATGCAGTGTGGAAAAGGGGGAAAAGAGTAAGTTCACTTTGGGGAAGCCTGAAAAACTGTCCCTCTGCCAGGTGATCAAGATTGATATACACAGTGATAAGTGTCAGGCAGGTGAGAGGGGGAAACAGGGGATGGGTAAATTTCCACTTAACACATGCAATGCATTCTCTGGGGGAAGAGCAGGCTTGTGACTCTGACTCAGGTGGTGCAAAGGCAGTATATGTAACGAAAGCATTTGCAGCACTGTAATATTCTGATATAAAACAAAACAGTGATAAGTCATTGTTGTTGGTATGTATCTTTGATGTGATGTCATGAGAACAGCCCTTTATCTTCGTGATGCTCCACTTTCAAACCCATAACACCAGGCTAATCATGACAAAACCATCAACAAATTTCTAAGAGAGGGGCATCCTACAATATGCCTGACTAGTACTCCTCAAAACTGTCAAGGTCATCAAAAACAAGGAATGCCTGAGAAACTGTCATACCCAAGAGGAGTCTAAGAAGGTGTAATGACTAAATATCCTGTAGAATCTTGGATAGGATCCTGGAACAGAAAAAAGACATTAAGTAACAACTAAGGAAATCTAAAGAAAGTGTGGACTTTTGTTAATAACATTGTATCACTATGGGTTCATTAGTTGTAAACAATGTACCATACTAAGATGTTAATTAATAGGGGAAAGTGAGTGTGGGCCATGTGGAAACTCGCTGTACTATGTTTGCAATTTTTCTGTAAATCCAACACTATTCTAAAATGAAAAGCTTGTTAAAATGGAAAAAAAGAAAAGTCAACTAGATAAAGGATATGTGTGAAAAACCTACAGCAAACATCGTACACATATGGGGAAATGTGAAAACTTTTGCTTTCAAACTGAGGATTAGACAAGGATTCCTCCCATTACCATTTATCGTCAATATTTTTATGGAGTTACTGTCCAGTGCAGTAATGAGAAGCAGAAGAGATAGCAATTCATATAATAAGAAATAAAGTGTTTGTGATTAACAGATGATTAGACTATGTGTGAAGAAAATCCAAAATAACTATGGTTAAACTATTCAGTCAAAAAAAGTGAATGTCAAGATTTCTTGGTATAACATAGATATACAACAAGTAAACTTTGTTTCTGCAGCAACAAATAGTATGAAACAGAAATGAAAGTCAGCAAAATGTGGCTTGCAACCTATCAAACCAAAATATTAAATATTGAAGGGTAAATCTATCCAAATCACATTTAGGAACTCTATGAATAAATATAAAACCACTCTTTAGATAAATTAATAAGCACCTAACTAAAAATAAAGTATAATATGATCATGGATATGAAGATTCAATTGTGTAAAGATGTTAATTCTCCTTAATTAATCTACAGATGGACTACAATCTAAATAAAAAATCCCGAAGTCTTTGTGGGTGACTATGTCTGTTTATGTGCATATCTGTGTGAAATGTGACCCAATGGAATGTAATGTTTAAATTGGCATGCAACAGGCCAAGCATAGCCAAGACAGTTTTGAAGGAATAGAAGAAGATAAAACTAGTTACTCTATCAGATGAGTAAGAATTATTAAAATACTAGAGTAATTACGTTTGTGGTATGTGTGCCGTGGTTGACAAGCAGATCAATGGAAATAGCATACTCTTGAAACAGATAGGCTTATATATAGACTGTTGATTTACGAAAAAGGTGGACGTAAGTGGATGTTAGTGGATGAGATTGGATATTAGTGGACATGAGTGGACGTGAGTGGACATGGGTAGACATCAGTGGGCATTAGGGTACGTGAGTAGACATCAGTGGACAAGAGGGGACATGAGTCCAGATGAGTTCACATGAGTACACATGAGTAGACATGAGTAGATGTGAGTGGACATTAGTGGAAGTGACTGGACATTAGTTGACATGGGAGGACATCAGTGATCATGAGTGCACAATCGTGGACATTAGTGATGGAGTGGACATGAGAACACATGAGTTGACATGAGTGGATGTGAAGGACATGAGTAGACGTGAAAGGACGTGAGTGGATGATAGTGGACATCAGTGGACAAGACTGCACATGAGTCCACATGAGTGGACATGAGTAAAAATGAGATGATATGAGTTGACATGTATAGCCATAAGTGGACGTGGATGGAAGTGGGTTGACATGAATCAACGACAGTGCAAATGAGTGGACATGTGTGGAAATGAAAGGAGATGAATGGAAATGGATAGCCATGAGTGAACATGGATGGAAGTGGGTTGACATGAATGGACGATAGTGAACAAGACTGGACATGTGTAAACGTGGCTGGATGTCAGTGGACATGCATGAGAGGATATTAGTGGAGGTGAGAGGACGTGGGTGGACTTGAGTGGATGTGGGTGGACATGAGTGAACATGTCTGGGCGACGGTGGACATGATTGGACGTGGGTGGACATGGGTGGACTTGTCTGGACATGAATGGAAATGAATCAACCTGAATAGACATGAGTTGGACATTAATGGACATAAGTGGACATGAGTGGAAGTGAGAGGATGTCGGTGGACATCAGTGGATGTCATTGGACATGAGCGGACAATTGTGGACCTGAGTGGACATGAGTGGATGTTAAGGGACATGCTTGGAGGTGAGTGGACAAGAGTGGACATGAGTCCACATGAGTGGACATGAGTGGACGTCAGTGGACATTCGTGGCCATCATTGGATGTGATGTGGATGTGGATGTGAGAGGCCATTAGTGGATATGAGTGGGCGAGAGTGGACATGAGCCCACATTAGTTGACATGTGTGGACGAGAGTGGAGATGAGTGGAAATGAGTGGACAAAATTGGATGTTAGTGGAGATTAGTGGACGTGAGTTGAAGAGACTGGACAGGAGACCACATGTGACCACATGAGTGGATATGAGTGGACCAGAGTGTACATTATAGGACATGAGTGGCCATGGATGGACTTGATTTGACATGAGTGGATGATAGTGGACATGAGCGGAGGTGTGTGGACCTCAGTGTACATGAGTGGACATTAGTAGAGGTGAGTGGACATGAGTGGACATTTGTGGATGTGAGTGGACGAGAGTGGACATGAGAGATGAGTGAACGAGGATAGACATTAGTGGAATTGAGTGGACATGAGTGGATATGGGTGGACATCAGTGGATATGCATGGACATTGGTGGACATTAGTGGAAGAGAGTGCACATGAGTACACATGGGTTTACATGTGTGGACGTGAAGGATATGAGTGGACCTGGATGGAAGTGAGTGAATGATAGTGGACATAAGTGGATGTGAGGGGACATGAGTGGATGAGAGTGAATGAGAGTGGACATGAGTCCACATGAGTGCACAGGAGTGGACGTGAATGGACATGAGTGGAGATGAGAGGACATGACTGGACATCAATGGAAATGAGTGGCTATTAGGGACGTGAGTGGATGAAAGTAGAGATGAGTAGACATGGGCTGACAGGAGTGGATGTGCGTGCACATGAGTGCCGAGGGAGGATATGAGTGAATGATAGTGGACTTGAGTGGATGTGAGTTGACATTAGTGGATGTGAGTTGACGAGAGTGGATAGCAGAGGACTTGAGTGGACCTTAGTGGATGTGAGTGGACGAGAGTGGACATGAGACAACATGAGTGGACGAGAGTGGACATGAGTTGACATGAGTCGACGTGAGTGGATGTGAGTCAATGAGAGTGGATGACAGTGGACATGAGTGGACATGAGTGGACGTGGGTAGACATCAGTGGGCATTAGTGTACATGAGTAGATATCAGTGTAGAAGAGGGGACATGAGTCCACGTGAGTTCACTTGAGTAGACATGAGTGGACATGAGTGGATGTGGTTGGACATTAGTGGAAGTGAGTGGAATTAGTGGACATGGGAGACATCAGTGGATGTGAATGGACATTTGTGGACATTAGTGGACAAGAGTGCACATGAGTACACATGAGTTGACATGAGGGGACATGAAGGACATGAGTGGACATGGAAGGACGTGAATGGACGATAGTGGACATGAGTGGATGAGACGGGACATGAGTCCACATGAGTGGACATGAGTAAAAATGAGAGATGAGTGGACGTGGATAGCCATGAGTAGACATGGATCGAAGTGGGTTGACATGAATGAATGATAGTGCAAATGAGTGGGCATGTGTGGAAATGAGAGGAGATGAATGGATATGGATAGCCATGAGTGGACGGGGTTGGAAGTGGGTTGACATGAATGAACGATACTGAACATGAGTGGATATGTGTAAATGTAGATGGATATCTGTGGATATGAGAGGACATCAGTGTATGTTAGAGGACATGGGTGGATGTGAGTGGACATGGGTGGACATGAGTGGATGTGGATGGACGTGAGTGGA
This sequence comes from Eulemur mongoz, assembly GCA_028534055.1. Classification (NCBI taxonomy): domain Eukaryota; kingdom Metazoa; phylum Chordata; class Mammalia; order Primates; family Lemuridae; genus Eulemur; species Eulemur mongoz. Next base: position 6,608,627 of record JAPYYL010000031.1, on the reverse strand, counting down.
AATGAATCATCGTGAATAGATGTGAGTTGACATTAGTGGATATGAATGGACATTATGAACAATAGTGTACATGAGTACTCGTGTGTGGACATGAATGGACGTGAGTAGACATGAGTGGACATGGGTGGACATGAGTGGATATTGGAGGACATGAGTGCACATGGCTGGACATGAGTGGAAATGAATCAATGTGAAAAGATATGAGTGGACATTTGTGTACATGAGTGGCCATTAGTTGATACGAGTGGACGAGATTGGAAATGAGCCCACATGAGTTGACATGTGTGGATGAGAGTGGACATGAGTGGAAGTGAGTGGACATTATTGGGCATTAGTGGACCTTAGTGGACATGTCCACTGATGTATTTCATGTCTACTCATGTGCACTCATATCCTCTCTACCCTCACCCACTCATGTCCACTCATGTCCATCCACATCCACTCATGTCCACTCTTGTCCTCTCATGTCCACTCCTGCCCACTCTTATCAGCTTATGTCAACTCCTCTTAGCTGGGAGTTAGCTATGCTCCCTGCAAAGAGGTTTATCTTCCGGTCAGGTCTCTCAGGCAGGGGTCGTCGCAGAGGATGAAAAAATGATAGGAAACAGAGATAAAAGAATAATAACAATAATACACAGAGCCAAAGATATAGTTTATAAAGTAAAGGTTTATGAAGATAGACAAAGGGAGGGTGTCTGGATGGATATATCTCTCCTGAGGAAGTATATTCAAGACTGAGATTCCACACAGGTACTTTATAGGGTAGATACAGTCTGGGATTTACATACTAACAGGCAGTTGGTTTAGGGTCAAAGTCTTCTAAAAAGCTACTACAGCTTCTTTAACTAACTCTATCTAGGTGAACAATGAGTTACAAAATCTTCTCAGGGCAAACTGCTAAGTTTTATGATAAGGCTATTACTTTACCAAAAAACACAGAGACATCTTGCCTCCAGTAATTGTGTTCTTGGAGACAGAGATGATCTCAGAAGTCAACATGAGCTGTGCCTTGTGTTAATTACTTTAACCACATGGTTCCATATGGGCCCGGCTTGGGCATTAGCATATCTATTTGATCAGCTCTCATCTCCGGTGGCCTTTGATCAGCTTCTGGCAACCTGTGGCCTTAGGTGAAGCCTTTCTTGTCTTTCAAAACAGGTGAGAACCATAGGTCTAGCTTATAGCTGTCTCTTTGAAATACAGCTGTCACTGACCAATGAGACACCCTTCTGATGCGAGGCAGTTTTGGAACTAACACATTTATTTTTTCTTTAAGGCAAAGCCTTATGTGACTTCTGAAATCAAATCTAGTCCAAAAATACATGGGGCATTTCTATAACTCGTATTCTTAGGCTCAACACCTGTCCACTCACGTCCACCCACGTCCACTCACATCTTCTAATTTCCACTCATTTCCACTGATGTCCACCCATGTTTACACATGTCCATTCATGTTCACTATCGTCCATTCATGTCAACTCACTTCCATCCATGTCCACTCATGGCTATCCATGTCCACTTATCTCCTCTTACTCATGTCCACTCATGTGGGCTCATGTCCAGTCTCCTCCACCCTGTCCACTCAGGTAAATGCATGTTGACTCATGTCCACTACCGTCCACTCATGTCTATCCACCTCCACTCATGTCCTCATGTCCACTCATGTTGACTCACATGCACTCATGTGGACTCATGTCCACTCTTGTCCACTCACGTCCAGTAATGTCCACCCATGTCCACCCACATCCATTCATGTCCACTTTCGTCCCCTCTTGTCCACCTACCTCCATCCATGTCCACTAATATCTTCTCATGTCCACTCTCTTCCACTCATGTAGACTCATGTCCACTCACGTCCACTGATGTCCACCCACATCCACTCAAGCAAACTCATGTCTACTAATGTCCATTCATGTACACTGATGTCCACCCATATCCACTCATGTCCACTATCATCCACTCATGTCAAGCCAAGTGCATCCAAGTCCACTCATGTCCACTCATGTCCACTCTCTTCCAAACATGTCCACTGATGTGGGCTCATGCCCACTCTCATCCACTTACATACACTAATGGCCACTCACGTCCACTGATATTCACTCATGTCCACTACTGTCCGCTCAAGCCCTCTCATGTAGAGTCATATGGACTTATGTCCACTCTCGTTCACTCACATCCACTCATGACCACTCACATCTACTAATGTCCACCCACGTCAACTCACGTCCATTCATGTCCACTCACGTCCACTCAGGTACACTAATGTCACTAATACCATTCATATCCACTAATGTCAACTCACATCTATTCACGTTGATTCATTTTCACTCACATACAGCCACGTCCACTCATGTCCACCCACATCGACTCACATCCACCCAAGTCCATTCACAACCACAAATGTCCACTCACGTCTAATAATGACCCCTTATGTACACTGATGTCCATCCACATCCACTTATGTCCACTATCATCTACTCATGTCAAACCAAGTCCATCTACATCCACTCATGTTCTCTCATGTCCACTCTGGTCCACTTATATCCACTCATGTGCACACATGTGTCCTCATGTCCACTCTCGTCAACTCACATCCACTAATGTCCACTAAAGTCCACTAATGTCCACTCACGTCCACTCTCGTCCACACATGTCCACTCATGTGGGCTCATGTCCACTCTCGTCCACACATATCCAGTAATGGAAACTGAAGTCCACTGATGCCCACTCACATCCACTCATGTCCACTCACGTCCACTCATGTACACTCTCGTCCACATATTCCACTCATGTGGGCTGATGTCCGCTCTTGTCCACTCATATAGACTAATGGAAACTCAAGTCCACTGATGTCCACTCACGTCCACTCACATTTACTCAAATCCACTATCGTCCACTCATGTCCACCCTTGCCCACTCATGGCCACCCACATTCACTCATGTCCACCCATGTCCACTCTTGTTCACTCATGTCTGTAAGGTTTCAAGACAGGAGTTCAGCGGAGGGATGGTGCAGCTGAAAGTTAAAGTACCCTCCCGGGTTTCAGCACCAAATGTAAGGTTTCTTTGAAGTAGCTGACGCCAGAGAAAGAAAGATGAGCAGAGTTGAAAGGGATAAGTAAAGAGGCTTTATTGGAGCACACCCGGGTGGGGGTAACGATTCCCTGAGAGAGGGACCCAGGCGAGCCTCATGGGACCCAGGGGACCCAGAGAAGCTGTGCTGCCCAGAAGTCTGAGTGGGTTTATACAGATTTTTAGGGGTGGGGGATGGGAGTTTCTTCAGCCAGGAGATGTCAGTGCCAGGAGTGAGGAATTTCTTTGTTTCAGCTTTGGGGCGGGTAATGAGGGACAGGAGGAGCCGCCTCTTTTTTCATTAGGGAAGGGAGGGGTGCCTGCCACCAGCCTTACAATGTCCACTCATGTGGACTCAGGTCCACTCTCATCCACTCATGTCCACTAAAAGCCACTCATTTCCATTGATGTCCAGTCATGTCCTCTCATGTCCACTCACGTCCATTCATGTCCTCTCATGTACATTCATGAGCACTCATGTGCTCTCATGTCCTTTCTCGTCCACTCACATACGCTAATGTCCACTCACATCCACTAATGTCCACTAATATCAACTAATGTCCACCCAGGCCCGTGCATGTCCACTCATGTCCACTTATATCCACTGATGTCCACCCATATCCACACATGTCCACTCACTTCCACTAATGTCTATCCACGTCCACTCATCTCCTCTCATGTCCACTCTCATCCACTCACATCCACAAATGTCCACTCATGTCCACTCACGTCTACTAATATCCACTCATGTACACTGAGGTCCACCCACCTCCACTCATGTCCAGTCTCATCCACTCATGTCCACTATCATCCACTCATGTCCTTCGATGTCCACTCATGTCCACCCACATCTTCTCATGTCTGCCCAGGTCTACTCATGTCCACTCTCATCCACTCACATCCACTAATAGCCACTCATTTCCATTGATGTCCAGTCATGTCCTCTCATCTTCACTCAAGTCCATTCATGTCCACTCATGTACACTTCTGTGCACTCATGTGGACTCATGTCCACTCTCGACCACTCTCGTCGACTCATATCCATTCACGTCCACTATTATACACTCACTTCCATCCGGGTCCACTCATATCCTTCATGTCAACACATGTAAACTCATGTGTACTCATGTGCATTTTCATCCGCTAATGTCCCCCCCAATGTCCACTCATATCCACTGATGTCCACCTATATCCACTCATGTCCACCCATGTCTACTCATGTCCAGTCTCACCCACTCATGTCCAGTAATAGCCACTCATTTGCATTGATGTCCAGTCATGTCCTCTCATCTCCACTCACGTTCATTCCGTCCATTCATTTCCACTCATGTACACCCCTGTGCACTCATGTGGACTCATGTCCACTCTCGTCCACTCATCCACTCACATCCACTCATGTCCACTATGATACACTCAATTCCATGCAGGTACACTCATATCCTTCATGTCTACACATTTAAACTCATGTGTCCTCATGTGCACTCTTGTCCGTATGTCCACCAATGTCCACTCATATCCACTGATGTCCACCCATATCCAATCATGTCCACTCACCTCCACTAATGTCTATCCACGTCCACTCATCTCCTTTCATTTCCACTCTAGTCAACTCACATCCACAAATGTCCACTCGTGTCCACTCTCGTCCACTCACGTCCACTCATGTCCACCACATTTACTTATATCCACTCATGTGCACTCGAGTCCACTCATGTCGACTGTCACTAACTCATGTCCACTGATGCCCACCCACATCCACTAATGTCTACTCATGTCCACCCTCTTTAACTCACATCCACTAATGTCCACTCACATCCACTAATGTGCACTGATGTCCACCCACATCCATTCATGCCACTCTCATTCACTCCTGTCCGATAATGTCCATTCATGCACATTCATGCCCATTCATGCCAATAATGTCCACTCAAATCTACTCACGTCAATTCATGTCCACTCACATCCACCCACATCTACTCATGTGCACCGACTTCCACTCAAGTCCATCCAAGTCCACTCACAATCACAAATGTCCACTCACATCTACTAATGGCCACTCATATACACTGATGTCCACCCACATTTCCTCATGTCCACTATCATCCACTCATGTCAAACCAAGTCCATCCACGTTCACTCATGTCCTCTCATGTGCGCTCTGGTCCACTCATATACACTCATGTTCACACATGTGGCCTCATGTCCACTCTCATCCACTCACGTCCACTGATGTCCACTCATGTCCACTGATGTCCCCTCATGTCCAGCTAGGAATCAGTATTTTCTATAAGCACTAAGGTGATTCTAATGTCAGGGATGCCGTGGACCACAGTTTGAAATGCCACACTTATTAGCTTGTCAGTAATGCCCACAGGAATCCACTCAAGTAATAGAAACACAAATTCTCAAGAATATCCATCAGGACTCCTGTTTTTCTAACTGATGGCATTAAATTCAAAGAGAAGGAAATCAAGAACTGAAGAGCTAGCACTGTCCCTTTAAAGACCATCATCATTCTGACAAGAATGTTTGCTTGCTTCCTTCGCAAAGAAAAAGTTCTGTTTGCTGTGGGAGTAAAAGGTGTTATGATTGCAAAATTTTTGTTCACCAGACAAATTCAAGTCCTTTCATATGGATTTAGACTATCTTCTCTCTTAGCTTTTTGCACAGAACTTCAAAATCCTGAGGAGGTGATTTCAGTGTGGGCTAATGCCAATGTTATTTAGAGAACATACGAACAGAATCAAGACTTAAAGCTGCTCAAGTGGACAGAACAGTGGCCTCCCCAGCAATAGGACTTGCACTTGCTAAAGCAACTGAGTCATCCCAGAGCACAGACTACCCACCTCTCTTAAAGATGTGGGAAATGAATTATTTCTCAGGCTCAAAGACCAAAATCTGGCTCAAACATCCCTTGGGATGCCCCCCTTATGGCTGGTGCCAGGCTCCCCGTAAGACCCTGGGCAACGGCAGAAATATGAGGATTTAATTTCAACTCTGACACTTGAATAAGACCTTTAGGCAAATCATTTCACTGTTCTGAGGTTATAGAATTAGGATATCAATAGTTATCTCACAAGATGGTTATGAAAATTTAGTTTAGTTTATGAAAATTATGTAGCACAGTAGCTGGCAGTAAACTACTGCAACATTCATTCTTTCATTCCTGCCTTGTAATTT
>JAPYYL010000031.1:6573430-6601875 GCA_028534055.1 Eulemur mongoz | reverse complement strand
GTTTACTAATCCAATCATGTATTGATGGGCATTTGAGTTGTTTCCACATCTTTGCTATTGTGAATTGTGCTGCTATAAACATTCGGGTACATGTGTCTTTGTTATAGAATGACCTTTTTTCCTTTGGGTATATGCCCAATAATGGGATTGCTGGATCAAATGGTAGATCTCCTTGAATCTGTTTAAGATACCTCCATAATGCTTTCCACAGGGGTTGCACTAGTTTGCAGTCCCACCAGCAGTGTATGAGTGTTCCTGTCTCTCCACATCCACGCCAACATGTGTTGTTTTGGGATTTTTTGATAAAGTCCATTCTGACTGGGGTTAAGTGATATCTCATTGTGGTTTTGATTTGCATTTCCCTGATGATTAGGGATGTTGAGCATTTTTTCATATGTTTGTTAGCCAGTCTTATGTCTTCTTTTGAAAAATTTCTATTCATGTCATTTGCCCAATTATTGATAGGGTTGATTGATTTTTTCTTGCTGATTTTTCTGAGTTCTAAATAGATTCTTCTTATAGGTCCTTTATCTGATGTGTAGTATGCAAAATTTTTTTCCCATTCTGTAGGTGGCCTGTTTATTCTCGTGACTGTTTCTTTGGCTGTGCAGAAGGTTTTTAATTTAATCATGTCCCATTGATTTATTTTTGTTGTTGCTGTGATTGCTTTAGGGGTCTTCTTCATAAATTATTTGCCTAGGCCAATGTCTGTATGAGTCTATCCTACATTTTCTTCTAGAATTCTAATTGTTTCACGCCTAAGGTTTAAGTCTGTTATCCGCTGTGATTTGATTTTTGTGAGAGGTAAAGCTGTGGGTCCTGTTTCAGTCTTCCACATGTGGCTAACCAATTCTCCCAGTACCATTCATTGAATAGGGATTCTTGTCCCCAGAGTATGTTCTTTCCTGCTTTGTAAAAAATTAGGTGTCTATATAAGGATGGTTTTATATTTGGATTTTCTGTTGTGTTCCACTGGTCTGTGTCCCTGCACTTGTGCCAGTACCTGGCTGTTTTAAGAACCAAAGCTTTGTAGTATAGTTTGAGGTCTGGCAAATTAATACCTCCCATTTTGTTTTTGTTGCTTAAAATTGCTTTTGCTATACGGGGTCTTCTCTGATTCCATACAAACTGTATAATTATTTTCTCTACGTCTGTGAAGAATGATGTTGGTAATTTACTAGGGATTCTGTTGAATCTGTAAATCACTTTGGGTACTATAGACATTTTAACAATGTTGATTGTTCTGATCCACGAGGATGGTATAGTTTTCCATCTATTTGCAAGTTCTGCTATTTCTTTTCTCAGTGTTTCATAGTTTTTCTTATAGAGGTCTTTTACCTCTTTACTTAGGTGTATTCCTAGATATTTTATTTTCTTTGTTGCTATTTTGAAGTGTATTGAGTCTTTAATTTGGTTTTCCGATTGACTGTTATTGGCATATATAAATGCCTCTGATTTCTGTATATTAATTTTGTAGCCTGAGACTTTGCTATATTCGTTAATCAATTCCAGGTGTCTTATGGTTGAATCCTGGGGGTTGTCCAGATATAACATCATATTATCAGCAAAAAGTGAGAGTTTGATCTCTTCCTTCCCTATTTGGACTCCCTTGATTTTGCTCTCTTGCCTGATAGCTCTTGCAAGGACTTCCAATTATACGTTGAAAAGTAATGGGGACAGTGGGCAGCCCTGTCTTGTTCCAGTTCTAAGTGGGAGTGTTTTCAATTTTTCCCCGTTCAGAATGATGTTGGCTGTGGGTTTGTCATATATGGCTCGTATCATTTTTAGGTAGGTTCCATCTACGCCTATTTTGTTAAGCATTTTTATCATAAAAGAGTGTTGAATTTTGTCAAATGCTTTTTCTGGATCTATTGAGACGATCATATGGTTTTTGTTTTTGTTTCTTTTTATGTTGTGAATTACAATTATAGATTTACTTATGTTGAACCACCCCTGCATCTCTGGGATGAAGCCCACTTGGTCGTGGTGGATTATTTTTTTGATAAGTACTTGGATTCAATTTGCTAGTATTTTATTGAGAATTTTTGCATCTATATTCATGAGAGAAATTGGTCTATAGTTCTCTATTTTTGTTGCGTCCTTTCCTGGTTTTGGTATCAATGTTATATTGGCTTGGTAGAACGTGTTGGGGAGAATTCCATCCTTCTCAATATTGGAAAATAGTTTATGTAGGATGGGCACTAGTTCTTCTTTGTATTTATGGTAAAATTCAGGTGTGAACCCATCTGGAACAGGGCTTTTCTTTTGGGAAGGTTTTTTATTGCTGTTTTGATTTCAGTTCTTGATATTGGTCTGTTCAAGTACTCTATTTTTTTCTGGTTGAGCCTGGGAAGACTATGTGTTTCTAAAAATTTGTCCATTTCCTCCGCATTCTCCTGTTTGTGTTCATAAAGATTTTTGTATAATTTATATATGATATCTTGTATCTCTGTAGCATCGGTTGTGATTTCTCCTTTCATGTTCCTAATGGAGGTTATTAGAGATTTTACTTTTGTGCTCTTGGTTAGTCTATCCAGAGGTGTGTCTATTTTGTTTATCTTTTCAAAGAACCAACTTTCTTTTTTTTATTAATTTCCCTTATAGTTTCTTTGTTGTCCTTTTCATTTAATTCTGATTTGATCTTAGTAATTTCTCACCTTCTGCTGGGTTGGAGTCAGTCCATTCTTCTTTCTCCAGCTCTTGGAGTCTATTCATTAGGCTGTCCATTTGTAAGTTTTCTTTCTTTTTAATATAGTCATTTCTGTATATGAATTTCCTCTAAGGACTGCTTTAGCTGCATCCCATAGATTTTGATAAGTTGTATCTCTATTGTCATTTAATTCAAAGAAACTTTTGATTTACATCTTGATTTCTTCCTTTATAGAATAATTATTCAGGAGACAGTTATTTAACTTCCATGACTTCGAGTAGGAATGAGGGTTTCTGTTTGTGTTCATTGTTACTTTTATTCCGCTGTGATCTGAGAAGATGCATGGCATAATTTCTGTATTTTTGAATTTTTTAAGACATGCTTTATGTCCTAGGATATGGTCAATCTTAGAGAATGTCCCGTGAGCTTATGAGAAGAATGTATATTCTGTGGACTTTGGGTAGAATGTCCTGTAGATGTAAGCGATGCCCATTTGTTCTAGCATTCTATTTAAGTCCATTATGTCTTTGTTATTTTCTGTTTAGAGGATCTGTCCTGTACTGTCAGTGCAGTGTTAAAGTCTCCAGCTATTACAGTATTGTTATCTATCATTTGGTTCAGATCAACTAGGGCTTGATTTATGAATCTAGGTGCACCTAGGTTGGGTGCATATATATTGAGTATAGTCATGGCTTCTTGTTGAATTGTGCCTTTAACCAGTATGTAGTAACCCTCTTTATATTTTATTACTTTTGTTAGTTTGAAAGCTAAGTTATTGAAAATTAAGACTGCCACACCAGATTTTTTTGGCTACTGTTTGCTTGAAATATCGATTTCCATCCTTTTATTTTCAGTCTAAATGTATCTTTGCAGGTTAGGTAAGTTTCTTGAAGACAGCAGATACTTGGGTTGTGTTTTTTTATCCATTGGTCCAGTCTATGTCTCTTGAGCAGAGAATTCAAGCCATTCACATTTATTGAGAAAACTGATAAGTGGGACAGTTTTCTGTTCAGTTTGTTGGGTAGAACTTCATTACTATGTTTTCTCTCTTGAGCCATTGTGGTATCTGGGATTTGATCTTTAGCTCTTGAGTAGTTTTACATTCATGAGTCTTTCTTATGCTGATCCGTGTGTAAGTCTCTTTTGAGTACTTCTTAGAGGTCTGGTCTTGTCTTGATGAATTCCCTCAACCTTTGTTTATCTGAGAATGTCTTAATTTCTCCTTCATATAGAAATCTTAGCTTAGCTGGGTACAAGATTCTAGGCTGGGCATTATTTTGTTTCACAAGAGTGAAAATGGGGCCCCAACCTCTTCTTGCTTGTAAGGTTTCAGTTGAGAAATCTGGCGTAATTCTGATGGATTTTCCTTTGTATGTTACTTGTTTCTTTCTCCTTACAGCTTGGAGAAGGGACTCTTTAGTGGATATTTTGGTCAGCCTGATGACTACATGGTGTGGTGTTTTCCTATTTGCTATGAATCTCCCAGGGGTCCTTTGAGCTCCTTCAATCTGTATGTCTAGAATTTTAGCAAGACCTGGAAAATTTTCCTTGATTATGTCTTCAAATAGCTTGTCCAACCGTTGCTTATTGTCTTCTTCACTCTCAGGAATGCCAATAACTCTCAAATTAGGTTTCTTCACATAATTCCACATTTCCTGAAGACTCTGATCATTTCTCTTATTTCTTTGATCTATCTCTGTGACTGACTTATTTAGTTGGAAAGAGTTATCTTCAATCTCTCAGATTCTTTCCTCTGTTTGATCTACCCTGCTCTTGAGACTTTCTGTAGTGTTTTGTAGCTCTCTGAGTGCATCCTTCATTTCTAGTAGTTCAGTTTGGTTTTTCTTCAATATTTCAATTTCTTTAGTTAATTTTTCCTCCAAATCCTGTATTTTTTTTTTTTTTTGTGGTATCTTTCTGTTGGTTATCCATTGTTTCTTGTATATTATTCAGCTTGTTTATAATCCATAATTGGAATTCTTCCTGTAACGTGTTGGTGTTTTGTGTCTGGTTTGTGTCAAATGTTTCAGAGGTGGTATTTCTCTTTGGGGGTGAGATTTCTGTTTGATTCTTTGTGCTCCCCGTATTTTTTTGCTGGGCCCTTCCCATCTAGATTTATTGTTGGATCTTTTCTTACAGATTTAGTCTGCTTAACAGCACTGTTTGTACTCTGTTCTTAGGCTGTGAAGCAGTCTAGGTATTTTGCTTCCTTTGTCAAGAGGGAGAGACTGTTGTGTATTGTTTAGAGTTTTTTCTATTTCAGCTGGGGGGCTGCTTCTGGTGGGTCCAACCCTAGAGGATTGGAGTGATCCAAGACTGCTTGGTGAGTTAGGACACTGTGTTGTGGTCTTTCAGTAGGCAGGCAGGGTCCACACTAGTAGTAGACAGAAATTCTCTTTGTTTGTTTGTTTGTTTCCCTTTGGTTCTTCCTCTATAGGGGTGGATTCTGTCTCTTTATGCAGGAAAGATACTAGCTATGGGGAGTGGATGGTGCCCTTGCTTGCTCAGCACCCCAGTTGCTGCAGTTCCCATGGGCAAAAGTCCACCCTGGTCCAATGTTCCCAGGGACCAGGTTTGACACTCGCACATCTGGAGAAGTATTCAGTGTTTACACAAGGACGGGGCCCTATAGAAGGTCCATGGACCATGGGTGGGAGCTGCCCAGGGAGCCTCTTGGCACCCTATGGCTCCGCAGTGACTTTACTGTGGGCCCCAAGATGGCGATTGAGTGTCTGCAGATCGCCGGCACTGGGGGTAGCTACTCAGGTTCCGGTAGGTACCAGAGCCGGGGGTCTGGCGAGTTCTGAAGCCCACCATGGCTCCCCAGCTAGAAGGCAAAAAGAGAAAAGAAAGAAAGAAAAAAAAGGTAAGAAAGGAAAGAAAAGATATAAATATATAAAATAATAAAATAAAAATTAAAAAAAAATAATAAAAATAAAAATAAAATCTGTAGTTCAGTTTGTTTTCTTACACATTAGCTCAGCTCTGCCCCTCCACGCTGAGTGTGGCCCTGGCTGAGATTCTCCCAGGGTCCAAGCTGTTTTCCCAGTATTGTCTCTTGCCCACCATGCTTATTTATATCCCACGCTCTTGGCATGGGTTCAGAGAATAGTAGAGGGCACCGCGCAGAGATCTGTTCGGCCCTTTAAGTCTCCGCAGGGGTTTTGGTTTCGCTGTGGATTTCAAGATAGCGCCCATGCACTCGCAGAGCTCCAGGGCTGGAGAGGATTAACGTTCTGCATTCAGCAAACACCAGAGCTAGGGGACTGGTGGGCAAAGATGCTCACTGGTGCCACCGGCTGGAGAACCACCGAAAAAAGAAGCAAGGAGATACATAGAAATCCTTTGTTCAGGGACCCTTTGCGGTTCTCTGCCTTGGCACAGATCTGTCCCTCCTCGCTAAGCGCAGTATCAGCTGAGACTCCCCCAGGGTCTAAGCTGTTTTCCCGAAAATGCCTCCTGTCTGCAAAGCCCCACGTTGTCCTCGGTGATTGTGCACCAGCTTGAGGCAGGTCTGTAAATAAGTGGGTGTGGAGGTCAGTGGGGAGAACAAGCCACTTTCCTAAGAGGCTACTCCTACCCCATTCAATGGTGGGGGGTGTAGCCGACCCATGCTCCGCTGTCTATTGTCCATCCCGCACTCTCCAGAATTTTGCGATCTTATTTCCTGTTCACCTCAGCTTTTCTCGCTCTGTTTGTCCCACATTGATTTTCCATGGATTACACCACTGTTCTTGTGGGGGAGCGGTCCTCTAGCATTGTGGTAGGTCCGGATCCATGTCTTCCTCTCCGGGAGCATGAATCCAGACAGTCACCACCACTCCACCATCATCCTCTCTTCGGTTAAACTCTTCAGTGAAATAAAGTGAATGTCAAGGTTGCTTGGTATAACATCAATAAACAAAAAGTAAACTTTGTTTCTGCAGCATCAAATAGTGTAAAATGAAAACGAAAGTCAGCAAAATGTGGCTTGTAACCTATCATACCAAAATATTACATATCGAACAGTAAATCTCGCCAAAGAATGTTTAGAGACAGTACAGAAAAATAAAAAGCACTGTTTACATAAATTAACAAACACCTAAATTAAAGTATAATATGATCATGGATATGAAGATTCAGTTGGATAAAGATGTTAATTCTCCGAAAGAAATCTACAGATTGACTGCAATCTAGATACAAAATCCCAAAGTCTTTGTGGGTGAATATATCTGTTTATGTGCATATCTGTGTGAAATGTGACCTAATGTGTGTAATGTTTAAATTGGCATGCAACAGGCCAAGCATAGCCAAGAGAGTCTTGAAGGAATAGAGGAAGATAAAACTAGTTACTCTGCCAGATGAGTAAGAATTTTTAAAATGCTAGAGTAATTAAGTTTGTGGTATGTGTGCCGTGGTTCACAAGCAGATCAATGGAAATAGGGTACTCTTGAAATAGATAGGCTTATATATGGACTGTTGATATACGAAAAAGGTGCAACTGCAGAACAGTGGGGAATCACCGTAGTTTTAGTAGATGACAGTGAAACAACTGGATCTCCATGTAGAAACCCCAATGCAACTGGAATTCTTCTGAAGCTACATAAAAATCAATTGCAGAGGGATTTAAGGTCTACTTTTTCAATTGTTGTTATAAAACATTCCAAACCACACAAAACTATATTGAATAGTTGAATGAACCTAGCATTATTGGTCAAGTAGGGCTTTGACAATGCTGGAGGGGAAAGGACTGAAAGAGTCTGGGGACATCATTCAGTGCAGAAGGGATGGAGATGATATGAGCTGGGGAGAAAGAGAGGATATGGCTGCTCCTTCTGCTCCCTGTCTCTGACATAGATGGCCTTGCTACCATTATGGGTCTTCATTTTCAAAGACCTGGACCTGGTGGCTAGAGGAAGCTTGAGAGAAGGCTACCTGGACAAATGATGTGCTCATTCCACCTCCCACAGCACGCCCTGCTGACCACTAGAGTCCTGGTGCTCCAAAAAGTGTGACTTGATGTATGAGTCCAGAGACTCCTGACAAGGAGTGTTGGACTGACACCCTGACCAGGCCCCGGAAGCCTTTACTGGCTTAGAGGCAAGGCCACGTTTTCTCCATGTGTTGGGAGCAGAGTACTGCCTCCCTCCTCACCTGGATGAGAGCTCTTGCTGGAGGGAGGGGTTTGGAGGCTTTGGCCACTCTCTCGTTTCACTCATTTCGAGGTTAACACAGATGCTGCTCTTTTGCAGATATCTCTCTCTGCACATCCCTGCTAATAGAATCTGTAGTACTTGATGGAGTAAAGGAGGGTATCTCTGCTTCCTGTGGTCAGAGATACTCTAAATGTGCAGGGCTAAGTATCATGGGATGACATTCAACTCAATGCAAGTGGGCAGGGTACCTCGAGAGATACCAGTGGGAGGGCTTCCCCTACCAGCACCGTAACTACCACCAGTCTGGAGAGAATTCTGCTAACAGTGTCTTTCACAGCGTAAAAGAGTATAACTTATCAATTTATTCACTCATGAGTCATGCTTTTGGTGTTGTATCCAAGAAGTCATTGTCATACGGGTTCACCTTGATTTCTTTCCATATTACCTTTCAGAAGCTTTATAGTTTTGTGCTTTACATTTAGGTCTAGGATCCATTTTGAGTAAACTTTGTGAAAGGTGCACAGCGAGTATGTTTCTCCTTGCTGACGTCAGGGGTACTGTAAATGTGGATAGGACAAGCATCGTTGGATAACATTGAACTCATTCTGAGTGGGCAGGCGGCCTCAAGGGATATCAGTGGGGGGGGGCCTCTCCCAGCAGCACATGAACTGCCTCCAGTCTTGGGAAGGGTGTTGTGGAAGTGTCTTGATGAAGATCCTCCACCATTATAATGGTATTATAATGGGATTTCGATCTTTTGGCTTGAAAGGCTTTAGGTTAGCAGTCACTTTCTGAATGAGAATGGGGTCACCCAAAATGGAGCCACAGGGTGATGGGCCAAGGAGCCCTGTAGCAGGGAGAGCACCATCTCAATTATTCCATCTAACCAAGGGTAGTTGCTGGCCCAGATCATAATTCTCTCCCACCTCTTCTCCACATACTTCCTTTCAGCTGCCCTTAGTCTGGACAGTGGCCTCAGCAGATTTCAGGAAAGCCAAGACTCCAGAAGAGGTTGACTTTTTGTTTTGTGAGAGATTTCACTGAAGATCTGGGTCATTTCCAGATCCACTCTGTTCAGGACCAACCCAACTGTTGTGGAGTTGAGTTTGCTTTCTTCCTCAGCTTCGGCTTTAGCGTCTTGGGTTCATTAGCTTTTCTTGTAGCCAGAATAGGATACAAAACTTCTGATGGATAATTTTAGATGTAGAATTGACTAAGTTAAGGGATACCCTGGTAGGTGGTGAAGCATTATTTCTGGGTGTGTCTGTGAGGGTGTTTATAGAAGAGATCAGCATTCAAATTAGTGGACTAAGTAAGGAAGATTTGCCCTCACCCAGTGTGGATAGGCATGATCTAATTGGCTGAGGCCCAGATGGAACAAAAAGGAAAGTAAAGGCAAGTTTGCATGCTCTCTCCCTCTCTCTCTCTCTCCTGGAGCTGGGACACCCTTCTTCTTCTGCCCTTGAACGTCAGAACATGAGGCTGTCTGGCCTTTCGACACTTGGACTTGCAGCAACATCTGCTCTGGGATCTTGGGTCTTTTCCTCGGACTGAGAGTTATACCATCTGCTTCCCTGGTTGCAAGGCCTTCAGACTTGGACTAAGCCATGCTGCTGGCTCCCTGGTTCTGCAGCTTGCAGATGGCCTATTGTGGGATTTCTCAGCCTCCAAAATTGCATGAGTCAATTCCCTTAATCAATCTCCTCTCATATCTGTATCTATCTGTCTACGCATCCTATTGGTTCTGTCTCTCTGGATAACTCTGACTGATACACAATCTTTGAGTTCAAGGTGGAAAGCTTACACAATAAAGCTCTGCTCCTGTACCTGGAGAAAACTGATGTCCGAGTGCCACTCCTGGCCCCTGTGACCTCTGGGATTTTGGTACTACAGCACATCAGAAATAGCAAAAGGGCTGTTTTTGCTTTTCTTGGGGGGAAGGGATGAGGGGAATGACTGACTGGAGCTCCTTCTGTGCACTACCAAAAGTAGATAGTTCACTGACGAATAGCAATATTTTGGAAATTTAGCATATGTTGATGCCTTATGTGCCAAGGTTAAAGATGAGAAGACTACTGCAAAAAGGGGCCTGAGATTTGCAACAACATGGATGGAACTGGAGAACATTAAGTTCAGTGAAAGAAGCCAAGCGCAGAAAGACAAATCTTGCACATTCTCACTCATATGTGGGAGCAAAATAACAGAAATGTCTCATGGAAACAGGGAGTATGATGGTGGTTATCAGAGGCTAAGTGTAGTGAGGACAGGAGGATAAGGTGGGGAGATAAATGGATGCAAATATATAGTTAGATGGTAGAGAGAATGAACACTATTTCATGGCACAACAAAGTGACTATAGTCAACAATAA
Organism: Eulemur mongoz; assembly: GCA_028534055.1. Classification (NCBI taxonomy): domain Eukaryota; kingdom Metazoa; phylum Chordata; class Mammalia; order Primates; family Lemuridae; genus Eulemur; species Eulemur mongoz. The sequence continues at coordinate 6,591,721 of JAPYYL010000031.1, read as the reverse complement.
GTTAGGTTATGCTTTAAAATAGCTAGAATAGAAATGTTCCCAACACAAAGAAATGATAAATACCTGAGGTGATGGAAGCCCCAATTACCCTCATTTGATTAATTCACATTCTGTGCCAGTATCAAAACATCACATATACCCTATAGAGATATACCATTATGATGTACACATAACAGTAAAAACGAAAAGGAAGGCATGAGTACCCCTAAGTGGGAAGAAGAGCAAGCAACAAGCCTTCAAAGACCAAGAGAAAGTACATATGGTTGTTATCAGCACTCTTCAATGGCAAAGGTTTTGCCCTTCCTGGGTACACAGCAAGCTGAAGGTCCTGGCTCCTTAGAGTAGGGTCAATGCCATTAGTCGTAGCTAAGGAATTCTGAGTGTATTGAGGTGTTTCCCTTCTGACAACAGCACTGAATTACTTGTGCAAGCCCTGCTACGTTTCTGTTCCCCAGCCATGAAGATTGCAGAAAGACACATCAATAGGTATCATGAGCAGAAGCTCCCCCAGTGACCTGATTTAGACACACAGTGTGAGAAGAAAATGAACATTTCTTAGGCAAAGTTACTGGGACTTTGAGATGGTCACCACAGCAGCACTTAGCCTGTCCTTACTGATTATCCAATTCCAAATTGTGCATTTCCATGTAGTTTGCCATTGGTTGTGTGATGGGGCAGAGTCCTTTTTACTCATTGGAGAAGACACTTGAGTTCTCATTTTTCTCCCCCAAGAATGGGCATATTCCTCTATGGAAAGTGTGTCAGGATGGGAAGTCTTCCTGAGGCGTGGCCCATATGGAGCTAGAGTAACAGGAGAGGGTCTTTGGTTAGGTGGAACATTTTGTGCTGCAAGACGCAGAGCAACATTAGCAATAGAAAGGTATGTTTGTGTGGTGGCCCTGGAGGTGTGTCTTTCTGGTCCCCAGTAGGAAAACCTGCCATCGGGGGCAGCATTACTTGTTTCCCCAGTCTTGTCTGTGCAGAGGCCATGCTTCCCCTGGGGCTGCTCCCATTCAATGACTGGGAGTAGCAAGGATGACGGTGCCAGGCTGTTCCCATCTGAGCAGGACCAGAGGGCACAAGTAACTGCATGAGCAAATATTTCATGCCCACTTACCACCCAGCACCGTAGCACAGCTCCCCTTCCACACCGTGCATCTGTAGCCATATGGAAGGTCCTTTATGACCAGCTGAAGTGGGGGAAGGTGCAAGCTTAAAATGGCTGGTACTGCATGTCACGCAGATGAGCAAGTGCTCTTGAAAGAGATTGGTAAGGGAAAATTCTTTCCCAAACTGGCAGAGCTTTGAGGGATGTGCCTGGCCTGGAGTCAGAGTGCGCTGGCTAGCTGGGAGAGGACTGGAGGAGACTCCCAAGGGCACACAGAGTATTGAAGACAGGAATGAGGTGGGGAAGGACAGCAGAGTCCATCATCTCCAATCAATTTTACCCTCTTTTTCCCGAGTGGCACTAGAGGGAGACTTTCTAAAAGCTGATGTGTTTCTGCTCCCTTTGCTTCTCCTTGACAGAACTACCTGTGTAGATATCATTTCTTTCAGGGTGTGTTTTCTAGCCCTTTTGACTTTTTACAGCCATAATTTGGGTCGGTGTATTTGTTTAAACACAGATAAAAAAGTACTCACACAGATAAAAAATTGGTTTTACTGATCATCATCTAAGAGCACATTTAGGAATAACATTGATCAGGTGTAGGGCAGATGTGGGGGGGGAGGTGATAGGTGTATACATACATAATGAGTGCAATGCGCACCATCTATGGGATGGACACGTTTGAAATTCTGACTCGGTTGGGAGGTGAGGAAAGGGCAATATACATAACCTAAACTTTTGTACCCTCACAATATGCTGAAATAAAAAATAAAAGAGACAAACTCCAAGAGAGAAAAACACGGGGAAGGAAACTGAAATGGGAAAATTTGGAGTCAAGGATGCAGAACTGGATTCCGTGTAGCAAATCTTAGGTTGGTCTTTGGAAAAGTTCATGTTCCAATTCTGACACTGACTTCCTGTGCAGTTCCTGAGCAGCTTCCAGACCACGGGATGGAAACTCATGGGAGTCCCATGGCAAATAGGTCTCTTCTCTACTATTACTGTTCAGCATGAAAATAAACTCAAGGCCATTAAGAAATAAGCCAAACCTTCCTCAGTCCTGTATACCTTACAATTACTGTGCTCTCCCACCCTTGTGACCCCAAGTGGGAGGAGAACTTGCATTGGATAAGCACCAAGGCAGCCTGAGGGGCCCAACACACCAAACCCTCTCCTCTGTAAACCACTGAGGCAGAAGTTGGTGGACATCACTGATGGCAGGGCAGGGATGGGGCCCCTCTGTCCTAGGGTCGAAGGTTCCACTAGTCCTCCTTCAGTGTCTCACCTTGACTGCCGGCAGAACCTCGGACTCTGTCCACACTGACAATGGGATCTCCCACACCTGACCACTAGTACAGTTCTGGGGCCCCTTCCATTCTGGAGTCCAGGGCTGCCTTGGTCCCCCATCAGGGCCCTGATCTTGATTCCTACTGAGGCATGTAACCCCTCCCTCGGCTAACCTGAGTATATCCCCAGTAGACTAAGGCTTACACAGCTCTGAATCCCTTGAAGCAGAACTTCACTGATAAAGGTCAATGCCTGTATTGTCGAGAATTGACAACTCTGTCTGGAGTCTTCCTGGACTGGCAGGGCACAGATGGATTGGTTGGGACTCCTATGTTCTGGGGTGAGTGGACACCTCAATTATTCATGACAGCCCTAAACTTGGCCCTTTGATTAAGCGCTCCATGGAAAATGTCCTCTCCCTTCCACATCGGACCATTTGTCCGGCTGCAACTCTTGTAAAAAATGACTCCAAGTCCCCAGCTAGATGCTAAATGGGGAGGCGTTGTATGCATGGCCAAGGGTGAGCAATCGTGTATGTAGTGTTCTCTTATTCAAATCTCTTCTGTATCTATGTTTTGTATAATTTTAACTTCCATTGTTCATGCTTTTTCTTTTTTAGTCATTGATCCTACTTTGAAAAATGTCTATTTTGTAAGTACTTTCAAAGAATTTTGTTTTGTCAGTTATCTCTACTGTTACCTGTTTCATTACTTCTGCCTTTATCTTCATTTTTCATAGCTTCTACTAACTTAAGTTTCATATGGTATTTATTCTTTAGCTTCTTGAATGGTGCAGATGTTTTAAATATTTTTATTGTGTCATAATTTTAAGGCTATTTCCCTCTGTATATCACTTGGGCTGTATCACACAGTTAGTGTTACATAGCTTTATGTGTATGACTTGAATTTTTTACAAGTTGAATATATTATTCTATAACTTATGCTATTAAATTTTCTATATTTATCCCCAAACGAGTGGTGTAAAATTATTTTTTAGAAGACTTTGAAAAGGATGATAGAAATAGAATGTCACTCGGAGCACATTTCAGGTTCCAAAGGCATTTTATTTTGTTTTTTATTTGTCAGTTATAGAACAGTTTTAAATATATTTAAATGCTGTTGCCATTGTTAGGTTAATTGTAGGAAAGCAAAGAAGTTTAACACTAGAAGATCAATCAATATAACTGGCCATGGGTAAGAATAAAGGATTTTCTAGAATAGAAAACTCCATTTAATACAGAGGAAGTTTAATGCAGGGGACTGATTACACAAGTAATGGAGAAGCCAAATGAGAAAGAGTTGGAGAACCCAACAATTAGCCACATGAGGAAGTAAATCTCACTTCTAGGTGGGAAGAATAAACACTGGAATGTTGCATTAATGAAGCCTAGGTACAGGATTCAACAGGATCTGGAATCATGCTGGGACTATCTGATGGTGGCTGGAGACATGGACAGTGTAGCCACTGAAGGAGAAGTCACCTGATGCAGAAGAAGGTGGAAAAAAACCTCCAATCATCAATCTATCTTTCTAAATCAAAATGGCAGCCAAATATTGGTGAGCCTAGCTATTGGAGCCTTCAGGATTCAAATCCTGTATAGTAGAGAGCAGAGTAGGAGAAAATGAGAGATGGATGTGGGAGCAAATAGTCACAGGGCTGGCTAACTATATTAACAAATTGAATGAGACAAATCATATCAACAGTAAATTATTAATGTTTAAAAATTTTTAAATTTTGGGTGGCACAATTTGAATTTTGTTAAATGTATACATTGTATAGTGGTGAAGTCTGGGCTTTTGGTGTACCCATACCATGAGTAGTGTACACTCTTCCCCATAGGCAATTTTCCATGACTCACGTCCTCCCACCCTCACACTTTGGAGTCTTCAATGTCCAGTATACCACTCGTGTGCACTTAGTTTATTTCCAACTTATAAACAAAAATATGGAACATTTATTTTTCTTTTCCAGAGTTACTTCACTTAGCATAATGTCCTCCAGTTCACTCTAAGTTGCTGCAAAAGATATGATTTCACTCTTTCTTACTGTTGAATAGTACTCAATGGTGTGTGTGTATACATATATATGTGTGTGTGTGTGTATATATATATATATATATGTCTCAAATTTTTAATCCATTCAGTTGATGAGCACTTAGGTAGATTCCATATTTTTCAATGGTGAATTTTGCTGTGATAAACATATGAGTAGAGATGTCTTTGGATATAATGATTTCTTTTCCTCTGGGTAGGTACCCACTACTGGGTTTGCAGGATCAAAGGTAGATCTACTTTTCGTTCTTTGAGAAAGTTTCATACTAATTTACATTCCCACCCAGAGTGTATAAGTGTTTTATTTTCACAGCATGCACACTAACAATTAACGTTTTTTTGTGTTTTTTATAACAGCCATTCTAATTAGAGTAAGACGGTATCTCATTGTAATTTTAAGTTGCATTTCCCTGATTACACTAAATTTATACATAATTGTATTTAATAAATATTTACATGCATTCCAAATGAAAAGGAATATTTCTCAAAATATAAAATTTTATTCCATCCTATCCTCTCCTGCAAAGTATAAATTTTATATCCACAAGTCTATTCTGATAAATAAATGACTAAATACATAAATGGGGGAGAACAGACAAATCATTGTGGAGAAGTATTACACATCATTTATGTAGATACTCCATACTTCTCAAGTGTTAGCTGGTCACCGCGACTTCCTTCCAAAGAAAGTACAGTGTGGAAAAGGGGGAAAAGAGTAACTTTATTGCAGGGAAGCCTGAAAAAGTCTCCCTCTACCAGGTGATCAAGATTGATATCCACAGTGATATGTGTTGGGCAGGTGGGAGGGGGAAGGAGAAGATGTGTAAATTCATACCAAACGGGTACAGTGCGCTATCTGGGGGATGAGCATACTTGCAGCTATGACTCAGGCGGTGCAAAGGCAGTATATGTGACCAAAGCATTTGCATCCCCGTAATATTCTGAAATAAAACGCAAACAATGATAAGTCATTGCTGATTGTATGTATCATTGATATGATGTCATGGGAATAGCACTTTACCTCTGTGATCCTCCTCTTTCCAAACCCATAATACCAAGTTAATCATGACAAAATCATAAGCAAAATTCCAAGAGAAGGGCATGCTACAATATACCTGACTAATACTCCTCAAAGCTGTCAAGGTCATCAAAAACAAGGAATGACGAGAAACTCTCATAGCCAGGAGGAGTCTAAGGTGTAATGGCTAAATATACTGTAGAATCTTGGATAGGATCCTGTAACAGAAAAAAGACATTAAGTAATGACTAAGGAAATCTAAAGAATGTGTGGACTTTTGTTAATAACATTGTATCACTATTGGTTCATTAGTTGTAAACAAAGTACCATGCTAAGAGGTTAATTAATAGGGGAAAGCGAGTGTGGGCCATGTGGGAACTCTCTGTACTATGTTTGAAATTTTTCTGCGAAACCAACAGTATTCTAAAATAAAAAGTTTGGTAAAATGGAAAAAAAGAAAAGTTAGTCAACTAGATAAAGGATATGTGTGAAAAACCTATAGCAAATATAGTACACATATGGGGAAATTTGAAAGCTTTTGCTTTGAAACTGAGGATTAGGCAAGGATTCCTGCCATTATCATTTCTCTTCAATATTTTGCTGGAAATACTGTCCAGTGCAGTAATGAGGAGCAGAAGAGGTAGAAATTCATAAAATAAGAAATAAAGTGTCTGTGATTAACAGATGATTAGACTGTGTGTGAAGAAAATCCAAAAGAACTATGGTTAAACTATTCAATGATAAAAAGTGAATGTGAAGATTGCTTGGTATAACATCAATATACAAAAAGTAAACTTTGTTTCTGCAGCAACAAATAGTATAAAATTAAATGAAAGTCAGCAAAATGTGACTTGCAACCTATCATACCAAAATATTAAATATTGAAGAGTAAATCTACCACAGAATGTTTAGGAACTGTATGGAAAAATATAAAAGCACTGTTTAGATAAATTTAATAAACACCTAAATTAAAGTATAATATGATCATGGATATGAAGATTCAGTTGGATAAAGATGTTAATTATCCTTAATTAATCTACAGATTGACTGCAATCTAAATAAAAAATCCCAAAGTCTTTGTGGGTGAATATGTCTGTTTATGTGCATATCTGTGTGAAATGTGACCCAATGAGCATAATGTTTATATTGGCATGCAACAGACCAAGCATAGCCAAGAGAGTCTTGAAGGAATAGAGGAAGATAAAACTAGTTACTCTCCCAGATGAGTAAGAATTATTAAAATGCTAAAGTTTGTGGTATGTGTGCCATGGTTGATCAGCAGATCAATGGAAATAGGGTACTCTTGAAATAGATAGGCTTATATATGGACCGTTGATATCTGAAAAAGGTGCAACTGCAGAACAGTGGGGAATCACAGTAGTTTTAATAAATGACAGTGAAACAACTGGATCTCCATGTAGAAACCCCAATGCAACTGGAATTCTTCTGAAGCTACATAAAAATCAATTGCAGAGGGATTTAAGGTCTACTTTTTCAATTGTTGTTATAAAACATTTCAAACCACACAAAACTATATTGAATAGTTGAATGAACCTATCAGTGTGGGTCAAGTAGGGCTTTGATAATGCTGGAGGGGAAAGGACTGAAAGAGTCTGGGAACATCATTCAGTGCCAGAAGGGATGGAGATGATATGAGCTGTGGAAAAAGAGAGGAAATGGCAGCTTCTTCTGCTCCCTGTCTCTGACACAGATGGCCTTGCTACCATCATGGGCCTTCATTTTCAAAGACCTGGACCTGGTGGCTAGAGGAAGCTTGAGAGAAGGCTATCTGGACAAATGATGTGCTCATTCCACCAGCACAGCACATCGTGCTGTCCACTAAGCCCTGGCACTCCAACAAGTATAACTTGATGTATGAATCTGTACTCCTGGGACAAGGGGTTTTGGACTGATACCGTGACCAGGCCCGGAGCCCTTTACTGGGTTAGAGGCAAGGCCACGTTGTCCACATGTGATGGGAGCAGAGTACCGCCTTCCTCCTCACCTCGATGAGAGCTCTGATGGAGGGAGGGGCTTGAGGGCTTTGGCCACTCTCTTTGTTTGGCTCATTTCAAGGTGTACCACAGATGCTGCTCTTTTTCAGAAATCCCTCTATGCAAAACTCTGCTAATAGGATTTGGAGTACTTGATGGAGCAAAGGAGGGTATCTATTCTTTCTGTGGTCAGAGGTACTCTAAATCGTCAGGGGTAAGTATGGTATGACATTGAACTCAGTCCAAGTGGGCTGGGGACCTCCAGAGATACCAGTGGGAGGGTTTCCCCTACCAGCACGGGAACTACCACCAGTTTGGGGAGGATTCTTATAACAGCGTCTTTCACAGAGTAGAAGTTTTCATTTTAATCATGTCTCACTTATCAGATTTTCTTTCAGGAGTCATGTCTTTGATGTATTATCTAAGAAGTCGTTGCCAAATCCAAGTTCACCTTGATTTTCCTCCATGTTACCCTTCAGAAGATTTATAGTTTTGTCCTTTACTTTTAGGTCTAGGATCCATTTAGAGTAAACTTTGTGAAAGGTGCACAGCAAGTGTCTTTCTCCTTGCTAAGGTGAGGGATACTTTAAATGTGGAGAGGACAAGCATCATGGGATGACAATGAAGTCATTCCGAGTGGGAAAGGGACCTCAAGAGATACCAGTAAGGTGGCCTCTCCCAGCAGCACATGAACTGCCTCCCATCTGTGGGGGGTGTTGCGGAAGTGTCTTAATGAAGACCTTTCACCGTCAAAATGGGATTTGGCGCCTCTGGTTGGAAAAGCTTCAGGCTGGCAGTTAGTCTCTTGGGGGCCCTGTAAGAAGGAGGTGCCATCTTTATCCACAAGGCCATCATTCTCAGATCTTCACTGTGAGAATATGGAGGCGGTTCCTGGTGGTAAAACCCAGAATGTTTGCCTTTAAGACTGTAGCCCCATGTACTTTATCACTCACACTACCCCACATTCAGGCTTCAGAAATTCATCAGAATTACCATTTATGACTTGAGCAGCTACTGCTCCAGGTCAGCAGATCTCATCTGGGCCTTTTTGTATGCACCCATCTTTGCATATTTTGGGTTAGTGGCTTGACCTGCAACCTCAGTTCTCTGATGGGTAAAAGAAAAATTTTTCATTTTCAGTTTGCCAAGTATTTTCTTATTGTAAGAATGGGAGTGTGAACTTACAACTGTATACATTTTTAGTGGTTGTTTATTATATATACCTAATTTTTCAGTGTCTACTGTTAACATTTCACTACTTCAGTTTAAGTGTAGAAACCTCACATTCCTTCATGTCTCTTTTCCTATTTATGATGTGATTGTCTTAAGTATCTCTTATACATATATTTACAACCACATCAGACAGTGTTATAATTTTTGCTTTAACTGTCAAACGTAAATTAGAATATTCGAGAGGCAAAAGAAAGACTATCTTATTTATCTGCCTTTTTGCTTATCATACGCTTTCTTCCTTCCCAATGTTCCAATTCCCCATTACCCCTTTTATCATTTTCTTTCTAGTTAGGGAACTTCCTCTAGCTATTCTTTCAGGGCATATCTCCTGGTGACAAATCCTATTAGTTTTCTTTAGCCTGAGAGTGTCTTGATTTCACCTTCAGTTCTTAAAGATATTTTTCCTATATTTAGCGTTCAGTGTTCAATGTTCTTTTCTCTCTGTACTTGAAAGATGTTGTGCCCCTTTCTTCTGGCCTCCATGGTTTGTGTTGAAAAAAATCCTCTGTCATTTGCATTGTTTTCCTTCATCATTTCTCTCTTGCTGCTTTCAAGATTTTGTCTTTTTCTTTAATTTTCAGAAGTTTGTCTATGATGTATCTTGACTTGGATTTCTTAGGATTTATCCGCTTTGGATTGATTCAGCTTCTAGAATTGTAGGTTTATTTATTTATTTAAAAATATTAGGGGGGTACAAATGTTTTTGGTTACATACATTGGTTTTGCAATGCTTGAGTCACGGCTACAAGTGTGCTCATCACCCATATAATGTTCATTGTACACATTAGGTAGGTTTTTGCCCTCGTTCCAGACTGTGTTCATGAGGTGAGGGTAGGGGGAACCCTGAAGGGGCTGGAAGCCTGATACTTTATTTTCAAGAGGATCCTAGTTCAGTAGTCACAACAGTGCTTGTGCAAATGAGGGTGGAAAACCTTCCATGCAAATTGGCAACCCGCCGATTTCTGGAGGTGTGTGGGAAGGAGGAATGGAACCCTCACCTACACTTTCACTTGGCTCTCAGCTTCTCTCGGGTTGATCTTTGATGATTTCTTTTTTTTTTTTTTTTTCTTTTTTCCTTTCCATTCTGCTTCACAATTTCTTTCTGTAAAGTCTCTGGCAGGCTCTGGCACCTTTACATCCAAACTGCACTGGAGCTTTGTCCACTCATCCCTTTCCTTTATGTGAAACCTATCTTCCCCTATGGGACAATCTGACAACTGATGTCTCTAGTCAGCCACCTTGAATTTGTAGGTTTATGACGGTTGTTAAATTTGGAAAGTATTCAGCCATTATTTCTTTGAGTACTTTTTCAGCTACATTCTTTTCCTGCTCTCTTTCCAGGACTCCAGCAACATGAATATTAGCTCTTTTGTTATAGTCCCATAGGTCCCAGAAGCTCTGCACATTTCTATCTCAGTGTATTTTGTCTCTGTTGTCCAAACTAGGAAATTTCTATTGTTCTGTATTTCAGTTCACTGATTCTTTCCTCTGTTACCTCCATTCTTCTTTTACGCACACCCATTGAGTTTTTAATTTCAGTTATTGCTCTTTTCACTTCTAAAAACTTCATTTGATTTTTCTTTGTATCTGCTACTTCTTTGCTGAGACTTTCTGTTTCTTGCAGAGATTTTCTATAATTTACACTTATTTCAAATGTGTTTGTAATATAGGATGAAGCAGTTTTATAATGGAAGATTTAAAATCTTTGTCAGATATTTCTCACATGTCTGTTGTCTTGGTGTTGACATGCATTGAGTATATAATTTTATTCAGTTTGAGATCTTCCTGGTTCTTGTTATGTGAATGATTTTTTGTTGAGCCATTGACATTTCAGTTGGTATGTCATATTACTCTGGATCTTATTTAAACCTTATATTTTCACTGGCTTTCTCTGACATTGCTCTTGCAAGAGAAGCAGGGCACTATCTCACTACTGCCATGTGGGAATGGAACATCAGGTAGAGTCCTAGTAGAGAGCCAGAACTTCCACCTTGGAGCTCCAGTGGCACAATTTGTTAGTGTGTGGTAGTTATCCAGAACTCCCAACTCCACCCAGCCTCTACTGACACCTCCTTCTCTGTGAGGGGTGAGTCTCCTTCATTACTGTTTTCCATGTACCCTCCACTGACCACAGAGAGTGAGGATGGCCTCATTATCGCTGGACAGTTGTGAAAGTCCTCACTCTTTGAGAAGCCTCTGATGAGATCCTAGTTGGGAGATTAAAGGGTGATTCATTACCTTTGGTTCAAAGTGTAGGTTCCTTATGAGCTGTACAACGTGGTGTTGGGCGGGCAACGCTTCATTATTACCTGGTGGGGATGAAACTCCAACCTCCCTACTCAGTCTCCTTTGACAGTACTCTAGTGGTGGTGAAGGGGTAATTGGAGCTCTTAGTATAGCCTGTGGGGGTGGCAACCCAGGCTCCCTACTTGACCTTTGCTAGTATGGGTGTGGGTCGGGCCACAAGTTGTTTTTTTTTTTTTTTTTTTTTCATAGTGATGGCATTTAGTGGGAGTAGAGCAACTATATTCTAAAAATTGTCTGTCTTGCCCTTTTCCTGTTTCCTGTTTGTTTGTTTGTTTGTTTGTTTTTCTTGCTGTTTTTGTTGTCAGAGAGAGCAGGCTTTTGTTAAGGCTCCCCCCTGACCCTGTACCTGTTGACCTTTCTATGTGCTGGCTTATTTTGCTCCATTTCTGTGCTATAAGAGGCTTAAGGAAAACCAGGGAACTTACCACCTTGTTGCTTGGGTTGCAAGGTTGCTATTCAGTCAGCCTCTTCTCTGCACCATTCAGAGCCTTCTTATTCTTATTTTACTTATAATGCTCTGAGTGTTTAGTTTTAATTAGCAGCAAAAATAGGGGAAAGCATGTGTACTTCACCTTCCCAGAAGTGGAAGTCAAATTCCTACAGCGAACTTTAAAACAATAATAAAACTGAATAATAGCCAGTTATGATTCTTTCACCATCACACCCTAGTATTTCTATATAATTCCAGTGATACACTCCTCCCAAATCTTTTATCTTTATCCTTTCAAAATTTGTATTTTTAAGTCCAGAATTGTCAACCTAAACAACAAACAAAGAGGGTCTCTGAAGGAAAATGGTGTTAATTTGGGAATAGACCATTGTAATAGAATACATGTGCCATAGTTAACTATGTGCATATTCAGGGAGATAAAGGAAGACAAAGGTTTTGAAAGGAAAAAATGAGGAGGATTATATAATTGTTTTGAGGTAATCTTCCTTGGCTACAAAGTGTGGGGAGTTAGCTACACTCCAAGCAAAGAATCAGGTCCCTCAGGCAGGGATCATTTCAAAGGACAAGGAAATAATAGAAAATAGAAATAAAAGAATACACAGAAATGATAGTACAGTTATATAAAGAATATATTTATAAAAAAGGAGGGCTCAGGAATCCCCACAATATTCCCGGAAATTGAGAGTGCACGAATGAAGTTTCACATCAGTATTTATGGATACAGTGATTGGTTGCCAGGACTAACAGATTTCCATGATAATAGGTAGTTGGTTTTAGGTTAAGTCTCCCAGAATACTTCTAGAGATCCCTTAAATTAACTTTCTCTACATGCGCAAATGGTTACAAAATCTTTCTAAGACAAACTTCTAAGTTCTAAGATAAAACTATCACTTTAGAAGAAAAGTTAAACAGAGTTATAGTAGCTCCATATTTCTTCACCTAGTTATTGTGGATTGAGACAGGTAATCAGGAATCAAGCAAGAGCTGCCCCTTGGGTTAATTGCTTTTAGCCATAGGTGTCTCTCTGTTGGGTGGCAACTCTTGGATCAGCTCTCATCCTGTGGCTCCATGTAAACCTGCTTTGTCATTCAAAGCAGACGAAAAGCACAGGTTTGAGACTGCAGTGTAACTTAGGAAATCAGATGGTAATGACCTGTGAGATGTCCTCCTGAGGCAAGGCAACTTTTGATATGTGAACTAACAGGTTCACATACTCCTTCAGGGCAATGCCCTACAAAACTCATGAGACGATTTCTGTCTCTAATATAGCAATATTAATCTATGGACCGACAACAAAGACCAATAACAAGGGTGATGCCAGTCTGAAGTTGGAAAGGCAGTTGCCGGGCAGTTGTCCCAGCACAAGTATTTTTTTGTTTAAGGTTGTGATGGCCTCTGTGCATCAAGATTGTGGTTTTTGCAGAGTCTTTTATGATAGTTTTGTTATCAGGCATGCAAGCAATAGAACCTCTCTTTGTGGCCCTTTATAATTTGATAAGTTTTACACATCTATGCACCAGCATAAGTAACACCACAATCAAGAGTGTGAACATATCCATCATCCTGAAAAGGTTATTTCTACCTCCTTGTAAGTGCTCCCTCCTGCTACTCTCTGAACCCCCATTACCAAGCAACCACTGATATGTCTGTCATGACAGATTAGTTTGAATTTTAAAAGTTAAACATATACATAGAAGTGGGTTGGTTGCATCATAAGGTAGGGGCATGATTAACATTTTAAGAAACTTCTTTTCCCCAATGTACATTGTTGTCTGCTTTGTTGAAGATCAGTTGGTTGGAAAAATTGGATAGCCACATGCAGAAGAATGAAACAGGAGCCCTACCTCTGACTACTCACCAAAATTAATTCAAGATGGATAAAAGACTTACATCTAAGGCATGAAACCATAAGTATTCCAGAGGAAAATGTAGGAAGAATTCTTCTAGAAATTGGCCTAGGCAAAGAATTTATGACTAAGACCCCAGTGGCAATCATGGCAACAACAAAAATAAAAAAGTGGGATTTGATTAAACTATAAAGCTTCTGCACTGCTCTGGAAACAATGAACGGAGCAAATAGCTCAGAGGATGGGAGAAAATATTAGCACACTATGTGTCTGATAAAGGACTATTATCCAGAATTTACAAATAACTCAAGCATATCAGTTAGAAAAAAAACAAACATTCTTATTAAAAACTAGAGAAAAGACATGAACCAAAGCTTTTGAAAAGAAGATAGAGAAATGGCCAATAAACATAAGAAAAAATGCTCAACATCATTAAGCATCAGGGAAATGCTAACTAAAACCACAATGAGATATTACCTGACCCCAGTTAGAGTGGCTTTTATTAAAAAGATCAAAAGCAAAAAATGCAGAAAGAAAGAAACTCTTATACAGTGTTGGTGGGACTGCAAATTAGTACAACCCATACAGAAAACAGTAAGGAGATTCTGCAAAGATCTAAACGTAGACCTACCTATCCAGCAATCCCACTACTGGATATCTACCCAAAGGCAAAGAAGGCAGATGCGCTTGAATGTTTATTGCAGCAAAATTCACAATTGCAAAGATGTGGAATAAATCCAAGATCCCCATTGACTCATGAGTGTATTAATAAAATGTGGCATGTGTATACCATGGAGTACAACTCAGCCATAAGAAAGATGAGTTAATGCCTTCTACAAAGATCTGGATGGAACTGGAGACCATTCTCCTAAGTGAAGTATCTCAAGAATGGAAAAACAAACACCAGATGTACTTACTATAATATTGGAACTAACTGATGAGCACACATGTGCACAGGGGAAGTAAAACTCAGAGGAAATCAAGCGCATGGGGGAGGGGAAAGGGGGGAGACTCAAACATTTCAAAAGCAACCCACGTAACTTAAAACATTTGTGCCCCCTTAATATTTTGTAATAAAATATTTAAGATGTTTATCTCATGATGAGACTAAGTGTTTGGGGAAGGAGAATCATAATTATTGTGTTATGGCCATGTTTGGAATCTTGGAACAGGAAAAGACCAATTGGTAAAAAATGAGAAAATCTGAATAAAATACGAACTTTATTTTTATAATAGCACATAAAAATTTGTTTATTAATTCTACCAAGTGTACCATACTGATGCAAGAGGCTAACAGTAAGAAAAACTGGCTATGAGAGATCTATGGGAAACCCTGTCATATCGGTTCAATTTTTTGATAAGGTATATCTAAAACTACTCTTCAAAAATAAAATCTGTTTATAAACATTAAAATTTAATTAAAAAAATAAGAAACTGCAAAACCGTGTTTTAAAATGGGTGTACCATTTCACATTCTCTTGGCAGAGCCTCAAATACAATGTTAAACAATTCCCCTCTCCTTACCATGAACTCATTAGTCTTAGGTTGTATTTTCTTACTTGCAAACATCCATCACAACTTCTGGCACATGAACATTTGTCTTATCTGCCTTGTGCTGATAAAATCCAGGCTTGTTTACTATATACCTGCAGAGACGAACACAATGCCCAGAACTGAGCTAAGAGTAGGATATCCAAGGCAGAGAGTTTATTCACTGAAGTCTTGACTATCCAAAGGCAGTAATTTCAGACTGGAAAATAGAAAACAAGGGGGACCTCTGTAAACAATAGGAAAAGGAGGTGGATGGAAAAGTTCCCTGGTGGTAGCCAAGAAGTATATAGCCTTCAAGGGACATAAGAAAAATCTGTAAGCGAGAAGTGGAATGATTCACATTTTTACAGAGACTTAATATGGCCACATTATCATGGAGGGATTTTAGGTAAGACATATGGAATTAGGTAATGTTGAAGAGTAGGGAGAACAGAATGAAATAGTCAATTGGGTGGCTACTGGGAAAGGCTTGGAAGAGACACAGTCTCCCTGCTGTGTGATCCACCAGAATCCAAGATGGAGAAATGAAGAAGGTGGAAGGTCAGTTTGGAGGGTTCCTTAGGGGTGTTAAAGAAATGCTTCCTTTTCCCAACCAGAGCATTTACGCCACCCAGCATCCTCTCTCTTGGAGTGTCAGGATGGTGCATTGAGAGACATCTAAGTTGCATCATTATCCCCCACCTCCCCTGGGTGATAGGATTGTGTCAGGATGGTGGTTTGTGATCTCTAAGCTGCATCTTGGGCTCCCCAGCATCTTTCCCCACCCACACCCCAACCCCAATGACATCAGTGTGGTGCTTTGTGACGTCTAGGGTCCCCTAAGACTCCCATTGGCTGGAGGTTGCTTGGTGACCAAACAGAGCTTAGGGCCGTGGCCACACCCTATCCTGGGGAGGGTATATATAGGGAGGTCAGGCAGCCTGGGTAGACTGCTGAGAAGCACTGACATGGTGAAGATGACCGGGAAATCACAAGCCTCTGGCACCGTCATAGAACAACCCCCTGAAAATGTCAAAGTGCGGATGAAGAGGAAGGCTGCTTGTCAACCCAGGTCCAGAGGTAGCTTCAAGATGAGCTACCCACCCAAGCTCCTCCCAACCTTCCCCTTGAGTCCTGCCCCCCACTCTCCCTTGCCCTCGCATAACACAAACCCCCCTCGGGCTGCACAACTTCCCATGCTCCCACCCCACCTCCACCCTCTTCCTCAAAACCAGTGCCCCTCTGTGATCTCCCTGTTGTCCTTGCAGGTGCCCAATGTAACCAGGAAGGCAAAAGGGCTGATTCGAGGCACCTTGAAGAGAAAAGCTTCTCCAAAAACGACCACCCTTTCAATTCAACACAAAGAGGAGACAGGGCCGACATCATTGGACCCTAGTCACCAGAGGGATGAGGAAGTCAGTCAAAATGAGCCAGAGCAGGCCCCAGAGAGTGGGGACAACTCCACCACCTCAAGCATCACACTCAGCAGGCAGTAACTTCGGAGTGAGGCCAGCGACCTCAGAGCTATCTGTGAAGTCTCCAGAGGTCTGGCTGCAGAGACATGGCCAACCATGTCAATGACAAATTTTTCACCAGTGGAGTATATGAGAGTGGTGGAAATAAAATCAACCACCTGTGAAATGGTGCGTGTGTCCTTGAGTGTTCTGTGATGGTGGGGAGGGAGGAAGGAGGGAAAAGATGGGTGTGTGGGAAGGACGGGGTGGGTCCTGCGGGGTTGGGGACAGACCAGTTGGTCCACAGAGAGCAAGATATGCAGGGCTGAGCCCTGGACAAAATTTCCTCCTTAAGACTTTCACCCACTGACAAGGCAAAAAAAGACTTAGTCTTTCTCTCTCTCTCTCTGTGTGTATGTGTGTGTGTGTAAGGCGACCAGAAAGGAGAAAAGGAGAAGTGTGATGTGTGGGGCATGAATACCTTTTCCCAAAAATGTACACAAAGTATTTGCCTTCAGGACATCCACCTATCTCATAGTGGTGTTTGTTACCATGGCACCTAGATGTGCGATCAAACACCTACCTAGGTGTTGCTGTGAAGATATTTTGTAAATGTGATTAACATTCAAATCAGTAGCTTGTTAGTTAAGCAGATCGCCCTCTATAATGTGGGTGGGCCTCATCTAATCAGTTGAAAGCCTTAAGAGTAAAGACCAAAATCCCCCAAAGTGGAAAGCATTCTGCTCCAGACTGCCTTCAGACTCAAAACTGCAACATTGACTCTTGCTGGAATTTTCAGTCTGGTTGCTGCCCTGAAATTTCAGACTTGATAGTACCCTCCATCTTGTAAGCCAGTTCTTAATTTTTTTTTTTTATTTCAGCTTATTATGGCGGTACAAAAGTTCAGATTACAAACGTTGCCTATGTACTGCCTAAGCCCCTGAGTCAGAGCTCCAGGCTTGTCCATTCCCCAACAGTACACATTGCACTCATGATGTAGGCATACACCCATCCCCTCCTTGCACCCCATCTCTCTCTCTCTCTCTCTCTCTCTCTTTCTCTCTCTCTCTGTCTCTTGGAGAGCTATAGAGACTATGTATATATGTATATATATGTACGTTTGTGTGCACATATGCATACACACATAGAGAGAGAGAGGAAGAAATAGAGAGAGACTACACACACTCACACACTCATACACACACATACACATCCTATTGGTTATGTTTCTCTGGAGAACTCTGACTAATATATACAATGTATGCTGGAAGCAAATAAAGGCTCTGAGAAGGACCAATCATCTCATCTTATGAAAAGTCACTGACAACTCTCCAATCACTAAAATGATCATGTTTGGACATCATGAATATAACCCTGCTCATGCACTTTCTTGTTAAGAAAACTTGAGGTTGAATGGTTGCCTAATAATGATGAGACAGTGCAGTGGGAGTGTTCAGCTTCTAGTGCAGTCAATAACTTGCCTACAATTGTTAAATATTAATATCTTCGAGATAACTGATGATTCACTTGTGAGGAATAACATGGAGATATCGCATATTCTTTAGCCAGCTTCTCCTAATAGTAACATCTTGCAATACCAAAGTATAATATCACAACTGGGATAGCAACATTGATACCGTCAAGACACTAAACATGTGGAAACAGGAAGATGGCGGAATGGTGGTGACCTCCTGGATTCGTGCTCCCGGAGTGGAAGGCATGGGTCTTGGACTGCCACAACGCTAGAGGTTCACTCCCCCACAAGAACGGCGGTGTGAACCCACGGAGAATCAGCGTGGGACAGAGAGAGAACGAGAAAGGACTGAGGTGATCGGGAAATACATCGCGAAAAACTAGAGAGTGCGGAGGGTCATCAGAGAAGGGAGCGCGGGACGGTTGTACGCACCCCACCAGAGAGTGGGGTGGGTTCAGCCCCACAGGAAAGCATCTTGTTCCCCCTCTGACCTCCACACCCACTCAATTGGGGATTTGCCCAAAGTCGGCGCAGAAT
>JAPYYL010000031.1:6552486-6572930 GCA_028534055.1 Eulemur mongoz | reverse complement strand
TTTTCTGGTGAGTACATGTGATGCTTGTTTTTCCATTCTTGGGTACTTCACTTAATAGAATGGGTTCCAACTCTCTCCAGGAGAACCATAGAGATGTCATATCTTCTTTATTTCTTATAGCTGAGTAATATTCCATGGTATACATATACCACAGCTTACTAATCCAATCATGTATTGATGGGCATTTGGATTGTTTCCACATCTTTGCTATTGTGAATTGTGCTGCTATAAACATTCGGGTACGTGTGTCTTTGTTAAAGAATGACCTTTTTTCCTTTGGGTATATGCCCAGTAATGGGATTGCTGGGTCAAATGGCAGATCTACTTGAATCTGTTTAAGATACTTCCATAATGCTTTCCACAGGGGTTGCACTAGTTTGCAGTCCGACCAGCAGTGTATGAGTGTTCCTGTCTCTCCTACACCCACACCAACATGTGTTGTTTTGGGTTTTTTTTGATAAAGGCCACAACATCTTTCAAGTGCAGAGAGAAAGAACATTCAACACCAAACCCTAAATATAAGAAAAATATCTTTAAGATCTGAAGGTGAAATCAAGACACTCTGATGCTAAAGAAAAGTAATAGGATTTGTCACCAGGAGATATGCCCTAAAGGAATAGCTACAGGAAGTTCCCTAACTAGACAGAAAATGATAAAAGGAGTAATGAGGAATTGGAACACTAGGAAGGAAGAAAACATATTATAAGCAAAAATGTGGATAAATATGATAGACTTTCTTTTGTCTCTCGAATATTCTAATTTGTGTTTGACAGTTAAAGCAAAAATTATAACACTGTCTGATGTGGTTGAAAATGTATGTGTAAGAAATAGCACAATCACATCATAGATAGGAAAAGGGAAATGAAGGAATGTGAGGTTTCTACACTTCACTTGAACTAGTGCAATGTTAACAGTAGATGCTGATAAATTAGGTATATATAATAAACAACCACTAAAAATAGATATACAGTTATAAGTCCACACTCCCATACTTACAATAAGAAAATACTTGGCAAACTGAAAATGAATAATTTTTCTTCTACCCATCAGAGAACTGTGGTTGCAGAGCAATCCACTAAACTAAAATATGCAAAGATGTGTGCATACAAAAAGGCCCAGATGAGATCTGCTGACCTGGAGCAGAAGCTGCTCGAGTCATTAATGGTAAGACCAGGAAATGGTGATTTTGATGAATTTGTGAAGGCTGAGTGTGGGGTGGCGTGAGTGATAAACTATGTGGGGCTACGGTCTTAAAGGCAAACATTCTGGGTTTTACCACCAGCAACTCCCCCATATTCTCACAGTGAAGATCTCAGAAAGATGGCCTTGTGGGTCAAGATGGCACTCTCCTTCTTATAGGGCCCCCTAGAGACTAACTGCCAGCCTGAAGACTTTCTAACCAGCAGCTCCAAATCCCCATTTGATGGTGAAAGTTCTTCATTAAGACATTTCCACAACACTCTTCCCCAGACTGGAGGCAGTTCATGTGCTGCTGGGAGAGGCGCCCCCACTGGTATCTGTTGAGGCCCCCTGCCCACTCAGAATGATTTCAATGTCATCAATGATGCTAGTTCTCTTTCAGTATCCCTCACCTTAGCAAGGAGAAAGACACTTGCTGTGCACCTTTCATAAAGTTTACTCCAAATGGATCCTAGACCTAAAAGTAAAGCACAAAACTGTAAAGCTTCTGAAAGGTAACGTGGAAGAAAATCAAGGTGAACTTAGATTTGGCACCGATGTCTTAGATAAAACACCAAAGGCAAGACTCATGTAAGACAAATTGATAAGTTAGACATTATTAAATTTAAAAACTTCTACTCTGTGAAAGACACTGTTAGGAAAACCTCCCCAGACTGGTGGTAGTTCCCTTGCTGGTAGGGGAAGCCCTCCCACTGGGATCTCTGTAGGTCCCCTGCCCACTTGGACTGAGTTCAATATCATACCATGATACTTACCACTTCACATTTGGAGTACCTCAGACCACAGGAAGGAGAGATACCCTCCTTTGCTCCATCAAATACTCCAAATCCTATTAGCAGGGGTGTGCAGAGACGGATTTCTGCAAAAGAGTAGCATCTGTGGTACACCTTGAAATGAGCCAAACAAAGAGAGTGGACAAAGCCCCCAAGCCCCTCCCTCCATCAAAAGGTCTCATCCAGGTGAGGAGGGAGGCAGTACTCTGCTTCCATCACATGTGGAAAACCTTGTTCTGCCTCTAAGCCAGTAAAGGCCTCCTGGGCCTGGTCAGGGTGTCAGTCCAACATCCCTTGTCAGGAGTCTCTGGATTCGTACATGAAGTCATACTTGTTGGAGTGCCAGGGCTTAGTGGTCAGCAAGATGTGCTGTGGGAGGTGGAATGAGCACATCATTGATCCAGGTAGCCTTCTCTCAAGCTGCCTCTGGCCATCAGGTCCAGGTATTTGAAATCAAGGCCCATGAAAGCAGCAAGGCCATCTGTGTCAGGGACAGGGAGCAGAAGGAGCTGCCATTTCCTCTCTTTCTCCCCAGCTCTTATCATCTCCATCCCTTCTGGCACTGAATGATGTCCCCAGACTCTTTTAGTCCTTTACCCTCCAGCATTTCCAAAGCCCTACTTGACCCAAAATACGAGGTTCATTCAACTATTCAATATAGTTTTGTGTGTTTTGAAATGTTTTATAACAACAGTTGAAAAAGTAGACATTTAATCCATCTGCAATTGATTTGTTATGTAGCTTCTGAAGAATTCCAGTTGCATTGGGGTTTCTACATGGAGATCCAGTTGTTTCACTGTCATTTACTAAAAATACTGTGATTCCCCGCTGTTCTGAAGTTGCAACTTTTTTGTAAATCAACAATCCATATATAAGCCTATCTGTTTCAAGAGTACGCTATTTTCATGGCTCTGCTTGTCAACCAAGGCACACACACCGGAAACTTAATTACTCTAGCAATTTAATAACTATTACTCATCCAGTAGTGTAACTAGTTTTTTCTTCCTCTATTCCTTCAATACTGTCTTGGCTATGCTTGGCCTGTTGCATGCCAATTTAAACATTATGCTCATTGGGTCACATTTCACACACATATGCACATAGACATATTCACCCACAAAGCCTTTGGGATTTTTTATTTAGGTTTCAGTCAACCTGTAGATTAATTAAGGGTAATTAACATCTTTATACAACTGAACGTTCATATCCACGGTCATATTATACTTTATTTTAAATTAGGTGTTTATTAATTTATCTAAACAGTGCTTTTATATTTTTTGATACAGTTCCTAAACGTTCTTTGGTGAGATTAGCTCTTCAGTATTTAATATTTTGGTATGATAGGTTACAAGCCACATTTTGCTGACTTTCATTTTCATTTTGTACTATTTGTTGCTGTAGAAACAAAGTTTACTTTTTGTATATTGATGTTATACAAAGCAACCTTCACATTCACTTTTCTTTATTGAAGAGTTTAACCTTAGTTCTTTTGGATTTCCTTCACACACAGTCTAATCACCTGTTAATCACAGACACTTTATTTCTTATTTTATGAGTGCTATCTCCTATATTTTTTCTGCTTCTCATTACTGGACTGGACAGTATCTTCATCAAAATATTGAAGAGAAATGGTAATGGGAGGAATCCTTGTCTAATCCTCAGTTTCAAAGCAAAAGCTTTCAAATTTCCCCATATGTGTACGATGTTTGCTATAGGTTTTTCACACATATACATTATCTAGTTGACTAACTTTTCTTTTTTTCCATTTTACCAAACCTTTTATTTTAGAATAATGTTGCATTCACAGAAAAATTCCAGACATAGTACAGAGAGTTCCCACATGGTCCACACTAGCTTTCCCCTATTTATTAACCTCTTAGCATGGTACATTGTTTACAACTAATGAACCAAGAGTGATACAATATTAGTAAGAAAACCCGCACATTCATTTGATATCTTTAGTTGTTACTCAATGTCTTCTTTCTGTACCAGGATCGTATCCAAGATTCTACAGGATATTTAGCCATTATGGCTTCTTAGACACCTCTTGGCTATGACAGTTTCTCAGGCATTCCTTGTTTTGATGACCTTGAGAGTTTTGAGGTGTACTAGTTAGGTATATTGTAGTATGCCCCTCTCTTGACATTTTACTGATGATTTTGTCATGATTAGCTTGGTATTCTGGATTTGGAAAGGGGAAGATCACAGAGGTAAAGTGCTATTCTCGTTACATCATATCAACAATACATACAATCAGCAATGACTTATCACTGTTTTTGTTTTATTTCAGAATATTACGAGGGTGCAAACGCTTTGGTTACATATACTGCATTTGCACCACCCGAGTCATAGCTGCAAGTATGCTCATCCCCAACACAGCACACTGCACCAGTTCCTTACGAATTTACTCATCCCTTCCTTCCCCCTCCCACCTGCATGTACTTATCACTGTGGATATCAATCTTCATCACCTGGCAGAGGGAGCATTTTTCAGGCTTCCCTACTATAGAGTTACTCTTTCTCCCCTTTTCCACACTGTACTTTCTTTGGAAGGAAGTCACAGTGACCAGTCAACACTTGAGAAGTATGGAGTATCTACATAAATGATGTGTAATATTTCTGAACAATGATTTGTCTATTCTCCCGCATTTATGTATTCAGTCATTTATTTATCAACATAGACTCATGGATAAAAACTTTATACTTTGGGGGAGAAGATGGGGTGGAATAAAATTTTATATTTTGAGAAATATTTCTTTTTATTTGGAATGTATGTCAATTTTTATTAAATACAATTATGTATAAATTTCCTGTAATCAGGAAAATGCAATTTAAAATACAGTGAGATACCATCTTACTCCAATTGGAATGGCCATTATTAAAAAGTCAAAAAAACGTTAGTTGTTAGTGTGGATGGAGTAAAAATGAAAAACTTGTACACTCTTGCTGGGAATGTAAATTAGTATGAAACTTTCTCAAAGAACTAAAAGTAGATCTACCTTTGATCTTCCAAACCCAGTACTGGGTATCTACCCAGAGGAAAAGAAATCATTATATCCAAAAGACATCTCTACTCATATGTTTATCACAGCACAATTCATCATTGTAAAAGTATGGAATCTACCTAAATGCTCATCAACTGAATGGATTAAGAAATTGATATATATATGTATATATATATATGCACACAGCAAGAAGTACTATTCAACAGTAAGAAAGAGTGAAATAATATCTTTTTCAGCAACTTGGAGGGAACTGGAGGACATTATCCTAAGTGAAGTAGCTCTGGAACAGAAAAAACATATTCTTGCTTATAAGAGGGAACTAACTTATGGCTACATAAGGGCACACGGAGTGGTATAATAGGCATTGGAGACCCAAAATGGTAAGGGTGGGAGGAGGTGAGGCTTGGAAAATTATCTATCTGGCACAATGTACACTACTCAGGTGATGGGTACACCAAAAGCCCAGACTTCACCACTATACAATATATACATGTAACAGAGTTCAACTTGTGCCTCACAAAACTGAAAATGTTTTAAACATTAATAAACTCACTGTAGATATGATTTGTCTCATTCGATCTGTTAATATATTTAGCCAGCCCTGCGACTATTGGCTCCAAAATCCATCTCTCGTTTTCTCCTACTCTGCTCTCCACTATACAGTATTTGACTCCTGAAGGCTCCAATTCCTAGGCTCACCAACATTTGGCTGACATTTTGGTTCAGAAAGATAGAATGATTAGAGGTTTTTCTTCTCCTTCTTCTGCATCAGGTGACTTCTTCTTCAGTGGCTACATTGTTCATGGCTCCAGCCACCATCAGATAGTCCCACCATGATTCCAGATCCTGTTGAACCCTATACGTAGGCTTCATTAATGCTACATTCCTGTGTTTGTCCTTCCCACCTACAGGTGAGATTGACTTCCCCGTGTGGCTAATTATTGAGTTCTCCAACTCTCCCTCGTTTGGCTTCTCCATCACTTGTGTAATCAGTCCCCTGCATTAAACTTCCTCTGTATTAAATGGAGTTTTCTATTCTCCTAGAAAATCCTTTATTCTTACCCATGGCCAGTTATATTGATTGATCTTCTAGTGTTAAAGTTCTTTGCATTCCTGCAATAAACCCAACTCTGTCAACAGCATTTAATTACGTTTAAAACTGTTCTATAACTAATGGCAAAAATAAAACTAAATAAAATGTCTTTGGAACCTGAAATCTCCTCCACGTGACATTCTATTTCTATCATCCTTTTAACAGTCTCCTCAAAAATAACTTTACATCCCTCATTTGGGGATAAATATAGAAAATTTAATAGCATAAGTAATAGAATAATATATTTAACTTGTAAAAAATTGAAGTCATACACATAAAGCTATGTAACAGTAACTGTATGATACAGCCTAAGTGATACTCAGAGGGAAATAGATAGCCTTAAATATATTAGACAATAAAAATACTTAAAACATGTGTACAATTCAGGGAACTAAAGAATAAATACCATATGGAACTTCAGTTAATAGAAAGTATAATGAAGATAAAAACAGAAATAATGAAGCAGATAACAATACAGATGACTGACAAAACACAATTTTTGAAAATACTTACAAAGTAGACATTTTTCCAAGTAGCATCAATGACTAAAGAAAAAACATAAACAATGGAAGGTAAAATAGTACAAAACATAGATACAGAAGAGATTTGAATAACACAACATTACATATACGACTGCTCACCCTTGGTCATGGAAGCAACAGCTCCCCTTTTAACATCTAGCTGGGGACTTGGAGTCATTTTTTACAAGGGTTGCAGCTGGAAAAATGGTCCAACATGGAAGGGAGAGGACATTTCCCACGGAGCACTGAAACAAGGAGCCAAGGGCCAAGATGAGGGCTCTCATAGTGAGAATTGAGGTATCCACTCACCCCGGATCATAGGAGTCCCGAAGAATCCATCTCTGCCTTGTCAGTCCTGGAAGACTCCAGGTAGAGTTGTCAACTCTCGGCAATACAGGCATTGACCTGTATTGGTGAAATTCTGCCTCAAGGGGTTCAGGGCAGTGTAAGCCTTAGTCTACTGGGGCATACTCAGATAAGCCCAGGGAGGTGTCACATGCCTCGGTAGGAATCAAGGTGAGGGCCCTGAGGGGGGACCAAGGCAGCCCTGGACTCCAGAATGGAAGGGGCCCCAGAACTGTACTAGTGGTCAGCTGTGGAATATCCCACTGCAATGCAGACGGAGTCCAAGGTTCTGCCGGCAGTCAAGGTGAGACACTGAAGGAGGACTAGTAGAACCTTAGACCCTAGGACAGAGGGACCCCATCCCTGCCTCTGCCATCAGTGATGCCCACCAATTTCTGCCTCAGGAGTTCACAGAGTTGAGGGCCTTCGTTTGAGGTCCAGACTTCAGCTCGGCAAAGGGCAGAGGGCCCAGGCTCTGTTAGCATTCAAGGTGAGACATGAGGGAGGCTTGAGGAAGTCCCCGCTACAGGCAGAGGGATCCAAATAATCCAGCTCTGCCCCTGTTGTCAGCCCTGGGCCACCCTGGGACAGACTTGTCAGGCAGAGCCCTTCCCCCTTAGATCACAAGGGACTCTTGGAGTCAGATGCTGATGTGACTCAGGGTCAACTAAGGAAAGTAGAGGGCAGAGATCCAGGCTCTTCCACATCCCAGTAGGGGGCCTCACATTCCATTCTTGTCCCTGTAGTCACCCCTGGGAAACCCTTGTATGGGGCCGGATGTGACGTCCACCGACTTGTGCCTGGGGGGCCGACAGAGGCGAGGGCCTTGGTCTTAGGTCCAAACTTCCAGTTGACCAAGAGGCAGGGCCAAGGTTCTGTGATGAGACACAGTGAGATGCTGAGTGGGGACTTAGGGGGACCCCCTCTGGTAGAGAGTCCCAAAATAATACAGCTCTGCCTCTCCTGTTACCCTCGGGGATCCCGGGGAAGCCCAGGTGTGGGGGGCGGGTTGTGACATCCTCCAATGTCTGTCTGGGGGGCTGACAGAGGCAAGGCCATTAGTCTGGGGGGCAGATTTCAGATCGGCAGAGGGAGAGGGCCAAGTCTCTGTGAGGAGTCAAGTGAGATGATGAGGGTGGACTGAGAGGGCCCAACCCCACATAGAGGGTTCCCAAATAATCCAGCTTTGCTCCTGCTGTCAGCCATGGACCACCCTGGGACAGACTTGTCAGGCTGAGTCCCTCCACCTTAGGAAATAGGGGACTCTGGGAGTCGGAGCCTGGTGGGCCCCAGGGCTGACTCAGTGCCATACAGGGCAGGGTCCTAAGGGAGGATTGAGAGGGCCTGTTACATCCCAATAGGGGGCGACACAGTGCATTCTCCTCTTTGCAGTCATTTCTGGGAGATGCGGGGCCCACTCACTGCCTTCTGCTCTGTATCAGGGATGTGAGGTCTTGTTCTCAGTGTTTCTCAGGAGAACAGAGGGGTGGAGTCTAGGGCCCTCCAGGCGAAAGCTGAGGTCCCTGAGTGAGCACGGAGGTGACCATCCACCCCAGAAGAGCGGGGACCTCAGAGAGCCAGGCCCACCTTCCTGACAACACTGGGGGTACCAGGGTTGTGCGTGTGTCTGCAGCCTGAGGGCCCCTTACTTCTCCTTAAAGGGGCCCAAGGAACACAGGGTGAGACCTTGGTCTGAGGCAGTGTCCTCAGGGCATGGAGCAGAGGAGGCCCAGGATGTGCCAGGAGTCAAGGTGAGGTGTACACTCTGAATGTGTGCCAGAGGCCCTGCCTTCCCTAAGACAGAGGGGACCGAATAGTGCCGAGCCCCAGCCACCAACTGTCAGCCCTGGAGACTCACCCTCTGCATTCCAGCTGAGCCTGAGGAGCCGTCCGTCTCCTTTTCATGTTCATGTGCTCAGGGGACAGGCTGACCAGGAGGAGAGAAGCCCTGGGAGGCCCCAGGGCATTACCTAAGGAGAAGACCTGCAGGTTGCACTTTGTAAGAGCCCCCAGGGTGTGGTTCTCACAGAGGCCACTGACATGCTCCATCTCTTCCCAGTTGTGTGGGTCCCCATCACCCAGCTCCTGCCCACACTCCTGCCTGCTGTCCCTGACCAGAGCCATCCTGCCTCCCCGTCTCTCTCAGAGGAATCAGTGCCTTCAGGCCCAAACAGAGGTGCAGGGCCTGGTAGGTACACAGGCTCCCAGGGGTCAGGAGGAGGGGGCGGCTGTCTCCTCCTCTACTGTCACTCGGGCACCCTGGAAGATGTTGCTGCTGCAACACTGAGTCTTCACGGAGCCTACTCCTCTCTCACTGGCCTGGAGTCCAATCCAGAGCACCACTCCAATGAAGGCTCCATCACCAGAGAACAGGAGGGGCTAAGCACTTCCCAGCACCTGGCAGTCCCGGTTTCCCTGCTTCAAGCGGAGCTAGATGACAAGATGTCTGATTTGATTTATTTCCTGCTCCTCAAGAATCGAATGAACAAGCTGACCAACAAGGCAGAAATGCTGAATATTGTCACCAGAAAAAACCAAGACCACTCCCCTGAGATCTTCGTCAAAGCCTCCGAGTGCATGCAGCTGATCTTTGGCATCGATGTGAAGGAAGCGAATCCTGCCAGCCACTGCTATGTCCTCGTCAACACCGTGGGCCTCAACTACAGTGAGAAGTTGAATGATACCCAGCGCTTTCCCAAGGCCGGCCTGCTGATAATCACCTTGGGTGTCATTTACTGGCAGGGCGACTGTGCCCGGAAGGAGGTCGTCTGGGAAACCCCGAGTATCATGGGGATGAATGCTGGGATAGAGCATTACATCTACGGGGAGCCCTGGAAGCTCATCACCCAGGATTGGGTGAGGAATGGTACCTGGAATACCCGGCAGGTGCCCAACAGCAATCCTACATGTTATGAGTTCCTGTGGGGTCCCAGAGCCCATGCTGAAACCAGCAAGATGAAAGTCCTGGATTATGTGGCCAGGTTCAATCGGAGAGAACTCAGATCCTTCCCACTCCTGTTTAAAGAGGCTTTGAGAGATGAGGTAGAGAGGAAGTGAGCAGGAGTTGCAGCCAGAGCCAATGGGGGGACAGTGTGAGTGCACATCAAGGTCCCCTTCCAACAGCTCCTCCTGACCCATGAGAAATGAATCCTTTCTTTATTCTGTGTTTGAAGAGAGCAGTCAGTGTTTAAAGAAGTGGAGGGCCCCAGTAGCTTGGAGAAGCCACCAGTGCATAACATTTTGTGTCCCAGTTACATTTGGGTGTTTTACATATTGATCTTTGGTTTTCTTTTGGAATTTTTCAAATTTTGTTCTTTTTCATAGAAGATTGTATTAGCTTCAGCATCTAAATTGGGGAATGATATTGACCACACATTTAATTTTTCTTATCAAAAGTAAGAGCTTGCCATTTTGTAAAAGAAATGGGGTCACCTACCATTTTATTTTGTTGCTTGGAGGAAGGTGGAATTGGAATGTCATTGCAATAGGAATTTTCTTGGAAATGTGAAAGAACTTTGCATTTAAATATGTGGAGTTATGATATAGAGAAATAAAATTTAAAGACAGTTACTTCTTGCCATCTTATCCTTTTTCACGTGTTATTCTATAAAAGTGAAATAACGTGTGTGTGAGTGTATGTGTGTGTGTGTATTTGCTTGGCTTATTTGAGAATGTAGGGGAAATTTATTCTCAATAAATAAGACCCCTGCTCACTGGCACATTTGTTACCAAAATATTCATTGACCATCTGCTCTTTGGAAGGCCCTGGGTTAATAGACACACTAGGGTAAGCGAGACCCACCCCTGCCCATAGAATTAGAGAGTCTGGGAGCTGCAGTCATATAATTAAGGTGGTGAGATGTCCTCTAAGTCCAAAAGAACAAGTGACGGAAGGATTGAAGGGTGGTGCTTCTGCTGAGAGCAGGGGAGCATGAGTACCCTGAGCCAGGGCGGTTTGGGGCTTGGGGAAACTGCAGTCCCTTCTGTCGGAGTTGGTTGTAATGAAGCTGGGTGGTGGCAGGGCCAGACTCTCAGACCATGTGACTCATGACTTAGCACTGAGAGCAAATCCTGGAAGGGAGAACTGCCCTGAGCAGTTCCTTCTGGATGCTGAGCAAAGCAGAGAGGAATCTCCAGCTGGGGCGAGTGTGGACGGTGTCCTGTGCTCTTATCCACTGTGGCTGAGCACAGTACCAGAGCCAGGTGATCGATAATCATCCTCTGCAGGGATTTCCTGAGAGTTCGTGTGAATCTCCCATGAAGTGAGGCCCTGAAGCCACTGCCCAGGTGCACATCGCCTGGCTGGGAGAGCCAGAGCTGACAGTATTAAAATGGCATTTTATTTAGGTTATCTCAAGTGTAATTTGGCTAACTGTAAGGGACTGGATTTGAAGTGGTGATGAAATGGATGAAAATAGCAGTTTGGCTGGAAACTCAGCTGGGAGGGAGGGAAGGAGTTGGTCCTTGAGTCAGATGCCAGGAGCTTTGAGCTGTATCCAGCTGGAGACGACTCCCCCACACCCAAGTTAAATAGTAAATCATCTAGGAGGGAATTTTTTAATGAGTTTTATCCATGAAGCAGCATTTTTGGCTGAATTGGAATTCCCTGTTTATGGTGCTTCTTACTCAGAGGTTTCCTAGATAATAACAACACTAGCAAAAACAAAATTCCCTGAGGCAAGTGTACTAGGATCTGAGGTCCAAATATACTAGTAATGCAAATAACGGTCAATCAGTAAAGATCTAACATACACCAGACACTGTCTCAGGTGCTTTACATACATTGCACACATTCCAACAGTCCTACCAGAGAGATCCTATCAAACCTATTTTGCGGATGAAAACATCAGCATCACAGGGCTTGGTAGATTTCCATAACCACGTGGCTAGTAAGCAACGGGGTATGGACTAGATCACCGGCCATTATGGACAGAATGGTGTCTGCCCTAAAATGCATATTCTGAAACCCTAAACCCCAGTACTTCAGACTGTGACTGTATTTGGAGATACGGTGTTTAAAGACGTCATTGAGGTAAAATGATGGCATTAGGGTGGGCTCTATTTTAACAACTGATGTTCTTATGAGAAGAGTAGATTAGGACACAGACACACAGAGGGAAGACCCTGTGGAGACGCAAGGAGAAAACAGTCATCTCAAAAATCAAGGAAAGAGGCTTCAGAACAAACCGACCCTGCCATCGTTTTGATCATGGACTTCCAGGCTCCAGGACAATGACACAATATATTTTTGTTGTTTAAAACCCCTATTCCACAGCACGTTTTCATGGCAGATCGAAAAAACTAATACATGTGGTCTGAATTCATCTAGAGCACACACCATTCCCACTCCTTCGAACCTGAAGCAGACCTTGATCTTGCTTTATTTCTCTTCTCATGATTCCATAATGTTTCTCAGGCAAACAAAACAAGGACTGTGGTCCAGGTACTAAAAGCAAGCCCGAAAATGTGCTATGGAATGAAATGTGTCTCCCCAAATTCATACATTGAAGCCCTAAGCCCCAGTGTGATGGTCTTTGGTCATAGGGCCTTTGGGAGGTAATTTGGTTTCATTGAGGACATGAGGGTGAAGCCCTCATGATGGAATTAGTGCCCTTACAAGTAGAGACACCATAGAAGTAGCTTGCTCTTTTTATCTCTCTCTTCCACGTGAGGATGCAGAGAGAGGGTGGCCATCTAGAAGCCAGAAAGAAAGTCCTCAACAGCCACCAACTGCCCTGGGAGCCTGATCTCAGACTTCCCAGACTCTAGGATTATGAGAAAATAAAAGACTGTTCTTTGAGCTCCCGGTCTATAGTATTTCTTTATGGCAGCCTGCAGTGACTAAGGCAAGAAGGAACATGGCAATGTGAGTGAAATACAATTCAGGGATTGTATGTGTTTCCCTGAGAGCCAAAACTGCCCAGATTCCAGCATTTTTGTGCAGTACCAGTACTTTACTACATTACCATGCCTTTCCTGTGTCTTGCCCCATGGGTCTGTCTGTCCAACTCTGGAATCTGGCCTGCTGCACAGCTCTCTGTGGCTGCATCCTCTAAAGCCTGTGCCCTGCTGCCAGTGGCACTACCCAGAGTCACCTCTCTTCCCCTGATATAGAGTATGTCTACTCTCTGCAGAAGATCCTTAACTGTCCCTCTCCCTCACACTGGAGCTCCACTGATAGGAACGATCCCTTTCACTTTCAGTAGTGACATTTAGACACCTGATCATCCTGTTGGATGTCTTCAACACATTCCCCAAATGTTTTCCAAATAAGCTGCTGAGTAAAGTCTGATTTGGCCCATCATTTACCAGTTCCTGAGATATAACCCTGAAGTTAGAGGGAAAGTTTTTAAACCACCCCCCTGATATTTACAATAGTATTTTAATGGGGTGCCTTATTAGAAACTGGCCACCAAACACATACATAGATTAAGGAGGTTTCCAGGGTGGTCAAAAACCAAAGCCTCTCATATTAGTCTGGTTAGACTGCCAGAACAAAATACCATAGACTGTGAGGCTTAAACAGCAGATATTTATTCGTCACAGTTTTGGAGGGTGAGAAGTCTAAGATCAAGGTACTGGCAGATTTGATCCCTGGTGAGTGCTCTCTTTCTGGCTTGTAGACAGCTGAATTCTGTGTGTGTACACATGGCAGAGAGAGACAGAGAGATCAAAAAACCTCTTTGATATTTCTGCTTTTAAGGGCACTAATCCCATCATCAGGGCCCCATCCTCATGACCTCATTTGATCCTAATTAGTTCTGTAAGGCCCCATCTACACATACATAGCATTGGGGCTTAGGGCTTCAACATATAAATTTGGGGCGAGGGGACACAGTTCAGTTCATAGCATCTCCTTTGTTGGTAAATGAGGAAACACTATGGAATCACTATGAAGCAAATATCCCCCAATGATGAATTCCTGATACTCTGGTATTCTCCTAGGAAGTAAAAAATGGTTCCTTAGTAGACATGCCTGCTAAGATTAAAAATGAAGGAATAACCATGTTTCCACAGCTTCTGCTCTATTTATCTGACCCTCAGGAAATACCTGCCTTTCAGTGTGTCTCAGGAGATCCTGTGCAGATCTTCATTCATGTAGAGGGTAGCAGAGACTCACAGGTTAAGATTTTGCCCCTATGTCAAATGGAAAGGGAAAGTCCTCAGTCTACTGGGATGACAGATGGTGCTGCAAAGGATAGTGCAGAAAAGTGCCTTTGAGTGAAGAAGGCAAAGCCTTCCTGATGACATTTACAGGATCCTTGGAAAACTACATGTGATCCTGCAGTTGAAAGCACCTGTCATGTAGTAGGTACTTAAAAAAGTTGGAGAGCTTGGGCAAAATCTGACCTTCTCAGAAACTCCTCTCAGCAGTGAAGGGCATTGTCATAACACATTATGGCCATTGCTTTTTGTTGAGCACCTATTATGTAACAGTTTGTGGCAAGGATTTTAAGTGCTTTTACACATCGTGTCTTCCTCTCCTTCCTGGACACATGGGAACAGTGCTATCCACTTGTAATGAGGAAGGGTCATGTTACTATCCTTTTTCATTGGATCACGAGCAGAGGCCTTGTTTGTCCCATCCAGGCACTGGAGAGCCATGACGCCATTTCCTTGCATACTCCCTCCATTCAAAGTCAAGCAAGGCAACTCCATGTGAGATGGGGGAGTCACAAGGAGGAAGCAGCCTGGGCCCTCGGGTTACTTGAGAGCCCCTGACAAACCACATCAGAATTTATATGCACGGAAAATAAACTTTTCTTGTGTCAAGCCATTCAAATTTTAGAGTTTGTTGCATGGCCTTGGGGTTACTTCAAATAATACACAACTACTATTTTTGGTGTCAAGCTTATTTAGATATTTCAATTGCAAAGGAATACTGCCTATATTCTCCTTAGAAAAGCTTCTAAAGATATAGATAAATCACAATTCCTCTCTTTACAAATTTCACTACAGTTCAGTCCCCTCTTTAGAGGTCACCACTGCTGTTCATAGTAATATGGTGTGCATTACTTTAAGTCTTATTCTAGGGGTTTTTATTAGATGTAGATGCACTATGAAAACATACAGTGCTCTTAAATACCCACAGGAATCATGTCCATATAGATTTATCACGTTTTTGCCACTTAATAAGATGGGTGCAGGACCTTCCACCCTCACTTTTGTAACTGCTCCCTAGAACTGTAAAGTATCTCTGTGTCACAGTTAACTAAACCTTTCTGCTTCTGATGAACATGTAAGCTGTTTTCCATTTGTTGTTATGATTTATAGAACTGAAATAATATCTCTGAACCTGATATTCTTGGGCAAATATGCATGTTTTCTAATAAAAAAGATACATTAACATGGACATAGGCTGAAAGAGGAAATGGTATGAATAATTCAACTTTTTGCAAATATCGTCAAAATTTTATTCTAAAAATACAGTACCAATGTATTTTCTCAGAAATGTATGTGAATATCCAACATGCTAACAAATATCATAATTTATCAATCGTTTAAATTTTGGGGAAAATTATGAATAAAATTTGGTGAAGAAATATTGTGTCATGTTATTTTAATTTGCATCTCCACTGTCTCTGATTAAGTTAATTCCTCCCCAGATGAAGCTGGTCTAAGGCAATCATGTCTTTAGTGAGACCATTCCTTTAGGCTTGACTTAAGCATCTGACATTTCAGCATACCTTTTCCTTTAGAGAAGGAAAGATTTGGTCAGAGTGACCAGGAGCCAGGGAAAGAGAGCAGACAGGACATCTCAGTGAGTGTGGGGTATTGGGAGGATCTAGAGGACAGCGGTGGCCAGAGTCCAGGAGAGAGACCAGGTGCAAAGCCAGGATCTCATAGACCCAGGAAGGCTGGCACTCAGAGCTCTGCCTCCAGAGATCAGCCCAGTGGGGAAGGACAAGAGGGAGGGAAGGGGCAGGGAGGAGGGAGGACAGGACAAGGCCCTTGAATGGGCTTGGGAAATCGGAGGCCCATTATTCGTCCCCAGCTGGAAGCTGCAGTGTGTTCTGAGTGGCCAGGCATGTTGGGTGGATGCAGACACCCTAGCCCCTTTAGGGGCCCACAGCTCAGTCAGGAGGAGCGTAGCTGGTGCCCCGCATCATTCTGGGTGAGTCCCCTGAAGTCCCTTGACCCTTCTAGTGGTCCAGTGTACCCTGGCCAGGATCCCAGGCTGGGAGCTGTCTTGACACCTGTGGGGGCTGAGGTTTCATCCCCTGTGTACCCGGGGCCTCCTCAAACTCCACTGCTTGGGTGGGTGGTCTGGCGACCGATAATGACAGGTGAGACAGCCCTGGAAGAGCACTAGGTGGGGGAAGGCAGCAGTGTGGCTGCTTGGAGGGGAAACTGGAGGAAGGACACCCAGGGGTTAATCACCCCACACTCTGCTGATGAGGGGCTGGCTGTGGATATGACAAGAAAAAGGAGGTGGCACCTTTCTTGTCACACTGATGGGGAAGTGTGAGGCCCAGTGCAGGAAGCATCAGGCCCCATGCTGTTGGCAGCATCCACATCTCCAAGAAGGTGATTGGTCCTGGGGAGGTGAAGTCCGTGAAGACACTCTCAGGAACAGTCCAGGGGAATTCTGATGTCAGATCAGCAGTTGTGGCACGAGTCTTCCATGAAGGCAGAAGGCCCAGGCTGCTTGCAGGATCCACACTTAGAATCAGCCAATGGGACCCTCTGGTATTTTGATCTATCCATTGCTTCCTTCGTTACTTCATCCAGGAAACCCTTACTGAACATCTATTGAGGGAAAACAACAAGTAAACAAAAGAAGGGACCAGTTACTTAATTCTGTCTGCTGCGGGGAGGGTGGTGAGGTGGCCACACACATGAGAGTTTTAGGAAGTCGGGGTCTGTGAAATGATGGTGAGAATCTTTAATGATCTGACTTTTGGGGCTGCTGACTAGGTGGAAGCCACTCCCCTTAGCTGATGGTGAGGGGGAAAGAGGAAGAGTTGGTAGTGATGGGATGAGGATGAGCGGGAAGGATGAGGTCACTGGGAACTGTGCAGATGGCAAGGTGCTCTAGCCCATCCAGGTGGAGGTGTCCACTGGGCGGTAGGAAAATATCCTACTGTCTCTCTGGACAGGGGACATTGCTAGACCTGAGGTTTAGCTCCATAAACAGGGGTCGCTTCGGGCCACAGGTTTTAGGTTAAGAAGAGTGCTGTGTAGATAGTGGCCTACATGATTGCAATAGTCTGCGTTCTCCACAGAAATAGAAGCAAGAATGGCAGGGAGCAGGGAAACTGCTGGTATAAGTCCAGGAGTCTGCAGTTCCGACAACCCGAAGATGAGTGATCTGGGAACAGGTGAAGATGGATATCCTAGCTCAGAAATGGAGAGAATTTACTCTCCTTCCACTTTTTTTGCTGTGTGGAGGCTCTCAGTGGCTGCAACATTGGTGAGGGTGATCTTCTTTACTCATTCTACGGACTGAAATGCAAACCTCCTTCAAAAACACATTCACAGGCACATTCCAACACAATGACCAGGTATCTGAGCCCAGCCAAATCAGCACATAAAATTAACCATCAGCAGACAAACCTGTCTCCACTTGGCACCCATACGCAGCTCAGTAGACCATTCCTAAGGTCCACATAAAGACAATAGCAAGGTCGTGATTCTGCCTAACTTAATACAACTGTCATGCACACAAAGGGAAATATACTAATCATTTCTCAAGAAGAGGAGATAAGTTGCTTCAAAGAGGTTTTTGTTGTGCTCATATCCCATAACTTAAGTATTATTACATACAATTAATTACATAAAATCAACAATACTTAAATAGTTGTATGAAGTCAACACATGTATGTTACATGATAAGGCAGTAAAGGAGGGAAAGAAATAAAGGCATTTGCTATATATATATGTATATATATAGATACATAAAAAAATATATTGGTGAAAAATAATAGGGTAAGAGATTTGAAGTCATAGTTAACAGTACCAAGTAGGTGACAATACTTTGCATGCCTGCAGTTCTCTAGAAGGCTGTATATGCTCTGAATCACCATCCAATATAAGATGTGGTTTCTGTCATAGCCAGGATTCAAAGGTCCAGGAATTAAGGGGTGGAGGTGGGCATGGTACCACTCACCTTATCTCTAGTGACCTACCAGCAAAAGGTTAGCTTCCTGTTCTCACAACAACCTTATGCTCTGCTGGCCTAGAAGTCTTAGTTCCAGGTGGAAGAATGCATCCTCCAGGAGACACAACAGTGATTACCCTCAACTGGAAGTGAAGACTGCCTCCAGTCACTTTGGGCTCTTCATGCCTCTGACTCAGCAGGCTAAGAGTTGCTATGTTGGCTGGGGTGACTGATCTGGACTAGCAAGGAGAAACTGGACTGCTGCTCCAGTATGTAGGCAAAATTGAAAATTTAGACATTATTAAAATTAAAAACTTCTGATCTGTGAAAGATGCGGTCAAGAGAATGAAAAGACAAGCCATGGACTGGGAGAAAATAATTGCAAAATACATATCTGATATAGGATTTGTAACCAAAATATACAAAGAACTCTTGTAGCTGAACAGTAAGAAAATAAATGACAAGTTTAGAAATAGGCAAGAGATCTGAAAAGACAGCTTGTCAAAGAAGACAGAGAGATGGCAAAGAAGAACATGAAAAGATGTTCAACATCATTTGTCATTAGGCATTTACAAGTTTACACAACAATGAAATATCACTACACCTATACAATGCCTAAAATGGAAAACACTGACAATAACAATTGCTGGTGAGGATGCTGAGCAATAGGAATTTCCATTAATTGCTGGTAGGAATGCAAAATGGTACGCCAGTTTGAAAGACAGTTTGGCAGTTTCTTACAATGCTATCCATGGCATTACTATATGATGCAGCAACCACACATCTAGATATGCACTCTATATAGTTGCAAATTTACCTCCATACAAAAACCTGCACACAAATGTTTATAGCAGCTTTATTCATCCTAAAGTTGGAAGCAACCACAATATTCCATGATATTCAATAGGTGAATGGATAAACAAACTGTGGTACATCCATACCACAGAAAAAAATACCATTCAGCAATTTTCTAAAATGAGCTATCAAGATGAAGGAATGGCGGTGACCTCCTGGATTCGTGCTCCCGGAGTGGAAGGCATGGGTCTCGGACTGCCACAATGCTAGAGGTTCACTTCCCCACAAGAACAGCAGTGTGAACCCACAGAGAATCAGCGTGGCACAGAGAGAGAGCGAGAAAGGACTGAGGTGATCGGGAAAGAAATCGCAAAACTCTGGAGAATGCGAGACAGTCCTTAGAGAAGGGAGTGCGGGACGGCTGTACCCACCTCACCAGAGAGTGGGGTGGGTTCAGCCCCACAGGAAAGCATCTTGTTCCCTCTCTGACCTCCACACCCATTAATTGGGGAACTGCCTTAAGTCGGTGCAGAATCGTGGGAAGACGCGGGGCTCTGCAGAGAGGAGACATTGGTGGGAGGCATTTTGGACCCTGGCGTGCTGTGCGCGGCTGAGGTGCCTAGCAACTATCTCCTATAGGCGGGCGGCAGGGCTGCCTCAGTCCCAGCTCATGCAGACGCCCATCTGTCTCGTTTAGGCAGCAGCTGGATTCTCCCGGTCCTGGCTCCTCTGGCCTCTGCTGGTCCCTGAGCGTTCAACCACAGTGACAGTGATCTGCAGATGGGCGGCTGCCATTGTTGGTTTTGCAGCATAAACCCTGCAGAGCAATTGGGTACCAGGTGGCTCCCTTCCGTAGTCCACAGACCCGACTAGGAGCTAAGCCTTTGTGTGAACACTGAGTGGTTCCCCAGTCACGAGAGAGTGGAACGTGGACCTTGCGGACATTGGGGCAGGGTGGACCATTGCCCATGGGAACTGCAGCGGCTGGGGCGCTGGGTGAATGAGGGTGCCACTCCCCACACCCTATCCACTGTCTTCCTCTGAGAGAGAGACGGAAACCACCTCGGGAGAGGAAGAGGAGCAGCCCCCCCCCCAGCGGAGGTAGCAAAATCCTGAACAACACGTGAAGGGCTCCCCCTAGCGACAGAGGAGGCAGCTTACCTGGCACTCACGGCATGCCCCTATCCAGACTAAAGCTGAAAGAAGGGATCTTAAGGATACATCCAGATGGGAAGAGCTCAGCGAAAGAACTCTGGGAGTATAAAGAATCAAGCTGAAACCTTGCCCTCAAAGAGGATTACTAGTTCTCCACCAATTAACACAAACCAGATTCCAAATAGCAACATGTCACAGGAAGAATTTCAAACATGGATCATAAATACACTGAACATTATGCAAGAAAAATGGATAACCAACACAAAGAAATCACAAAAAAGATCCAGGACTTGGATGAAAAATTCACCAAAGAAATTGAAATACTGAAGAAAAATCAAACTGAACTCCTGGAAATGAAGAATTTATTCAAGGAGCTACAAAACACAGTGGAAAGTCTCAAGAGCAGGGTAGATCAAACAGAAGAAAGAATCTCAGAGATCGAAGACAACACTTTCC
>JAPYYL010000031.1:6536028-6551986 GCA_028534055.1 Eulemur mongoz | reverse complement strand
AAAATATATATAGAAAAAATTAGCCGGGCATGGTGGTGCATGCCTGTAGTCCCAGCTACTCGGGAGGCTGAGACAGGAGGATCGCTTGAGCTCAGGAGTTTGAGGTTGCTGTGAGCTAGGCTGACGCCACGGCACTCACTCTAGCCTGGGCAACAGAGTGAGACTCTGTCTCAAAAAAAAAAAAAAAAAAAAAAAAGGTTGTGGTGGCTTCTGTGCATCAAGATTGTGGTTTTTGCAGAGTGTTTTATGATGGTTTTCTTACCAGGCACACAAGCATTAGAACCCTCTCTTTGTGGCCCTTTATAACTTGATAAGTTTTACATATCTATGCACCAGCAAAAGCAACACCACAATCAAGAGAATGAACATATCCATCACCCTGAAAAGGTTATTTCTACCCTTTGTAATTCCTCCCTTCTGCTACACTCTGAACCTCCATTCCCAAGAAACCACTTATCTGTCTGTCATGACAGATTAGTTTGAATTTTAAAAGTTATAGAAATACATAGAAGTGGAAGGGTTACATCATATGGTTGAGGCATGATTAACATTTTAAGAAACTTCATTTCCCCAATGTACATTGTTGTCTGCTTTGTCAAAGATATAACAGGAAAAGAGCATTTGGGAAAAAATGAGAAAATCTGAATGAAATATGAACTATAGTTTAATGATAACACATAAAAATTGGTTTATTAATTATACCAAGTGTACCATACTGATGCAAGATGTTAATAATAAGAAAAACTGGCTATGAGAGATCTATGGGAAACCCTGTGATATCAGTTCAATTTTTCAATAATGTAAACCTATAACTACTCAAAAATAAAATCTGTTTATAAACATTAAAATTTAAAAAAAAAATTAAGAAACTGCAAAACTGTGTTTTAAAATGAGTGTAATATTTCACATTCTCTTGGCAGAACCTCAAGTACAATGTTAAACAATTCCCCTCTCCTTACCATGAACTCATTAGTCTTAGGTTGTATTTTTTTACATGCAAACATCCATCACAACTTCTGGCATATGAACATTTGCCTTATCTGACCTGTCCTGATAAAACCCAGGCTTGTTTACTATATACCTACAGAGATGAACACAATGCCCAGAACTGAACTAGGAGTAAGATATCCAAGGCAGAGAGTTTATTCACTGAAGTCTTGACTGCCTGAAGGCAGTGATTTCACAGTGGAAAAGAGAAAACAAGGGGGACTTCTGTAAACAATGTGAAAAGGAGGTGGAAGGAAAAGTTTCCTGGTGGAAGCCAAGAAGTAGATAGACATCAAGGGGCATAAGAGAAATCTGTAAGCGAGAAGTGGAATGATTCACATTTTTACAGAGACTTAATATGGCCACATTATCATGGAGGGATTTTAGGTAAGACATATGGAATTAGGTAATGTTGAAGAGTAGGGAGAACGGAATGAAATAGTCAATGGGGTGGCTGCGGGGAAAGGCTTGGAAGAGACATAGTCTCCCTGCTGTGTGATCCACCAGAATCCAAGATGCAGAAATGAAGAGGGTGGAAGGTCAGTTTGGAGGACTCTTTAGGGGTGTTAAAGAAATACTCCCTTTTCCCAACCAGGGCATCTAGGCCCCCCAGCATCCTCTTTCTTGGAGTATCAGAATGGTGCATTGAGAGACATCTAAGTTGCATCTTGACACCGACCCCCTCCACTGGGTGATGGGATTGTGTCAGGATGGTGCTTTGTGATGTCTAAGCTGCTGCATTCTGGCCTCCCCAGAATCTTTCCCCACCCCCACCCCAACCTTATGACATCAGTGTGGTGCTTTGTGACGTCTAAGGTCCCTTAGGGCTCCCATTGGCTGCGGGTGGCTTGGTGACCAAACAGAACTTAGAGTCGTGGCCACACCCTATCCTGGGGAGGGTATATATAGGGAGGTCAGGCGGCCTGGGTAGACTGCTGGGAAGCACTGACACAGTGAAGATGACTGGGAAATCATATGCCTCTGGCACCGTCATTGAACAACCCCCTGAAAATGTCAAAGTGCGGAAGAAGAGGAAGGCCACTCATCAACCCAGGTCCAGAGGTGGCTTCAAGATGAGCTACCCACCCAAGCTCCTCCCAACCTTCCCCTCGAGTCCTGCCCCCCACTCTCCCCCTGCCCTCGCACAACACAACCCCCCCTCGGGCCGCACCCCTTCCCATGCTCCCACCCCAACTCCACCCTCTTCCCCCAACCAGTACCCTTCTTTATCTCCCTGTTGCCCTTGAAGGTGTCCAAAGTAACCAGGAATGCAAAAGGGCCAATTCGAGGCACCTTGAGGAGAAAAGCTTCTCTAAAAGTGACCATCCTTTCAATTCAACCCAAAGAGGAGACAGAGCTGACATTGTTGGACCCTAGTCACCAGAGGGATGAGGAAGTCAGTCAAAATGAGCCAGAGCAGGCCCCAGAGAGCAGGGAGAGCTCCACGACCTCAAGCGTCACCCTCAGCTGCCAGTAACTTCAGAGTGAGGCCAGCGACTTCAGAGCTATCTGTGAAGTCTCCAGAGGTCTGGCTGCAGAGACATGGCCAACCATGTCAGTGACAAATTTTTCACCAGCGGAGTATATGATAGTGGTGAAAATAAAATCAACCACCTGTGAAATGGTCCGTGTGTCCTTGAGTGTTCTGTGATGGTGGCGAGGGAGGAAGGAGGGAAAAGGTGGGTGTGTGAGAAAGGACGGGGTGGGTCCTGCTGGGTTTGGGTCAGACCAGCTGGTCCATGGACAGCCAGATACGTAGGGCTGAGCCCTGGACAAAATTTCCTTCTTAAGACTTTCACCCGCTGACAAGGAAAAAAAAAGACTTAGTATTTTTATTTTTCTGTGTGTGTGTGTATGTGTGTGCCTGTGTGTGTAAGGAGACCAGAAAGGAGAAAAGGAGAAGTGTGATGTGTGTGGGGCACGATTACCTCCTCTCAAATATGTACACAAAGTAATTGCCTTCAGGACACCCACCCATCTCATACTGGTGTTTGTTAGCTTGGCTACATTATGGTACCCAGATTTGTGATCAAACACCTACCTAGATGTTGCTGTGAAGATATTTTGTGAATGTGATTAACATTCAAATCAGTAGATTGTGAGTAAAGCAGATCGCCCTCTATGATGTGGGTGGTCCTCATCTAATAAGGTGAAGGCCTTAAGAGTAAAGACCAAAATCTCCCAAAGTGGAAGGCATTCTGCTCCAGACTGCTTTCGGACTCAAAACTGCAACATCGACTCTTGCTGGAATTTTCAGTCTGCTTGCTGCCATGAAATTTCAGACTTGATAGTATCCTCCATCTTGTAAGATAGTTCTTAATTTTTTTTTATTTCAGCTTATTATGGGGGTACAAAAGTTCAGGTTTCATATGTTGCCCATGTAATGCCTATCTCCCGGAGTCAGAGCTCCAAGCATGTCCATTCCCCAGACAATGCACATTGTACTCCTGATGTAGGGATACACCCATCCCCCCTGCACCCCATCTCTCTGTCCCTCCCTCTCTCTCTCTCTCTCTCTCTCTCTCTGTCTCTTTGTCTGTTGGAGAGCAATAGAGAGTGGCTACATATGTATATATATGTATGTATGTGTGCACATATGCATACACACACGGAGAGAGAGAGAGGAAGAAATAGAGAAAGACTACACACACTCACACACTCATATACACACATACACATCCTACTGGTTATGTATCTCGGAGAACTCTGACTGATACACAGATTATGCTGTAAGCAACTAAAGGCTCTGAGAAGAACCAATCATTTCATCTTATGAAAAGTCACTAGCAACTCTCCAATCACTAAAATGATGGTGTTTGGACACCATGAATATAACCCTGCTTATGCACTTTCTTTTTAAGAAAACTTAAGGTTGAGCGGTTGCCTAACAATGATGGAACAGGGGCAATGGGAGTGGTCAGCCTCTAGTGCAGTCAATAACTTGCCTGCAATTGTTAAATATTAATATCTTTGAGATAATTGTTGATTAACTTGTGAGGAATGACATGGAGATATTGCATACTCTTTAGCCAGCTTCTCCTAATAGTAACATCTTGCAATATCGTAGTACAATATCACAACTGGTATAGCGACATTGACCGTCAAGACACTAAACATTTCCATCACCACACAGTTCCCTCATGTTACCCTTTTACAGAGATATCCACTTCCTTTTCACACCCACTTTCTTCCCCTTAACTCCTGGCAGCCACTAATCTATCCTCTATTTTCATAATTGTGTTATGTCAAGAATAATATATAAATGGAATCATACCATATGTAACCTTTTCGCACTTAGCATAAACTATGGTCTGAATGTGTCCCCCAAAAAATTCATATGTTGAAAGTTAAATGACAGTGTGATACTATGAAAAGGTAGGACCTTTAGGAGGTGGTTGAGTCATTAGGGTGGAGCCCACAGGAATAGGATTAATGATCATATAAAAGAGGTGAGAAAGAGCAGTTTGCCCCTTCTGCCGTGTGAGAACCCAAGAAGAAGCACCATCTATGAAGCAGAGAGCCTTCACCAGATATCAAATCTGCTAGCACCTTGATCTTGGACTTCCCAACCTCTAGAACCATGAGAAAATAATTTTCTATTATTTATAAATTACCCAGTCTAAAGGAATGTATTGCATTATAGCTGCCTGAATGGACTAAGACAGCATTCTCTTGAGGGGTTGCATATATCAATAGTTTTTTCCTTTTTATTGCTAAGTGCAATAGTATTCTATGCATTCTTCTACCATGGTTTGTTTAACAGTCACCACAGTGAAGGTCATTTGGGCTGTTTTCAGTGTTTGAGTATCATGAATAAAACTGCTATGATCAATTTTGTCCAGGTTACAGTGTGATTGCATATTCTCATTTCTCTGGGACAAATGCCCAAGTGTGAAATCTGAGTTGTACGTTAGTTGCATGTTTAGTATTTTTAATTGATAGGCTTTAATTTTAGAAAAGTTTTAATTCAGAGAAAACTGAGCAGACAATACT
The DNA here is from genome assembly GCA_028534055.1 of Eulemur mongoz. Classification (NCBI taxonomy): domain Eukaryota; kingdom Metazoa; phylum Chordata; class Mammalia; order Primates; family Lemuridae; genus Eulemur; species Eulemur mongoz. Next base: position 6,547,006 of record JAPYYL010000031.1, on the reverse strand, counting down.
GAGAGTTCACAATATCTTCATCCTCCCATATAGTTTTCCTTATTATTAACTTCTTATATTAGTGTGGTAAATTTGTTGCCATTAATGAACCAATATTGATAAATTATTATTAACTAAAGCCTATTTTTCATGTTAAGGTTCACTTTTTGTGTTGCACAGGTCCACGGATTTGGAAAAATGTAGAATGGCATTCATCCACCACTCCAGTATCACATAGAATAGATTCACTGCCCTGATGAACTTCTTGTGCTCTGTCTAGTCACTCCTACCCCTTCTCCCTGAATGCCTAACACCACTGATCTTTTTATTATAGCAATAATTTTGCCTTTTCTAAATTGTCATATGTGTGGAATCATATAGGGTGTAGACTTTTCAAACTAGCTTCTTTCACTTAGCAACATACGTTTAAAATTCCTCCCTTTTATACATGGCTTGACATCTCATTTTGAAAAAATTGCTGAATGGTATTTTTATTCTGTGGTATGGATGTATCTCAGTTTGTTTATCCATTCACCTATCGAATATCATGGGATACGGTGGTTGCTTCCAACTTTGGGATGAATAAAGGTGCTATAAACATTTGTGTGCAGATTTTTGTATGGAGGTAAATTTGCAACTATATAGAGTGCATATCTAGGTGTGTGGTTGCTGAATCCTATAGGAAGGCCATGGTTAGCATTGTAAGAAACTGCCAAACTGTCTTTCAAACTGGCGTACCATTTTGTATTCCTACAAGCAATTAATGGAAATTCCTATTGCTCAGCATTCTCACCAGCAATTGTTACTGTCAGTGTTTTCCATTTTAGGCATTGTATAGGTGTAGTGATATTTCATTGTTGTGTAAACTTGTAAATGCCTAATGACAAATGATATTGAACATCTTTTCTTGTTCTTCTTTGCCATCTCTCTGTCTTCTTTGACAAACTGTCTTTTCAGATCTGTTGCCTATTTCTAAACTGGTCATTTGTTTTCTTACTGTTGAGCTACAAGAGTTCTTTGTATATGGTGGATGCAAATCCTGTATCATATATGTATTTTGCAAATATTTACTCCCAGTCTGTGGCTTGTCTTTTCATTCCCTTGACATTGTCTTATACAGCGCAGAAGTTTTTAATTTTAATAATGTCTAACTTATCATTTTTGACTCCATAGTGGAGCAGCAGTCCAGTTTCCCCTTGCTAGTCCAGATCAGTCACCCCAGCCAACACAGAAACTCTTAGCCTCTTGAGTTAGAGACATAAAGAGAATAAAGAAACTGGTGGCAGTCTTCACTTCCAGTTGAGTGGAATCACTATTGTGTCTCCTGGAGGAAGCATTCCTCCACCTGGAACTTAGACTTCTAGGCCAGCAGAGCATAAAGTCGTTGTGAGAACAGGAAGCAAAACTTTTGCTGGTAGGTCACTAGGGGTAAGGGGAGTGGTGCCATACTCACTTCCACCCCTTAATTCCTTGACCTTTGAATCTTGGCTATGACAGAAACCACACCATACATTGGATGCTGATTCAGAGCATATACAGCCTTCTAGAAAACCACAGCCCTGCAAAGTGTTGTCACCTACTTGTTGCTGTTAACTATGACTTCAAAAGTCCATTACCCTGTTATTTTTCACAAATATATTTGTTTGTGTATCTATACATATACATACATATAGCAAAAACCTTTATTTTATTTCCACTTTTGCTGCCTTATCATGTAATATACATGTGTTGACTTCATACCAGTATTTAAGTTTGTTGATTTTATGTAACATTATTTTAGTAATGGGATATCAGCACAAGAAAAGCCTCATTGAAGGAACTTATCTCCTCTTCTGGGGAAAGGATTAGTATTTTTCTGTTTGTGTGTAGGAGAGTTGTATTATGTTAGGGAGAATCTCGAGCTTGCTATTATCTTTATTTGGACCTTAGGAATGGTGAAAGCAGCTACATATGTGTGCCAAGTGGAGACGGGTTTGACTGGTGATGGTTAATTTTATGTGCCAACTTGGCTGGGCTCAGATAGCTGATCAAACATTGTGTCTGAATGTGTCTTGATGGTGTTTTTGAAAGAGGTTGTCATTTCAGTCAGTAGACTGAGTAAAAAAGATCTCCCTCACCAATGTGGCAGCCACTGAGAGCCTCAATAGAACAAAAAAAAGTGGAAGGAGGGTGAATTCTCTCAATTTCCGTGCTGGGATATCCATCTTCACCTGCTCCCAGACCACTGATCTCTGAGTTGTCGGACCTGCAGACTCCAGGACTTACACCAGCAGCTCCCCTGCTCCCGGCTATTCTCACTAGTATTTCTGTAGAGAACGCAGACTATTACAAGCATATAGGCCACTATCTACACAGCACTCTGGTTAACCTAATCCCATGGCCTAGAGGGACCCCTGTTTGTGGAGCTAAACCTCAGGTCTAGCTGTGGCCCCTGTCCAGACTGACAGTAGGATATTTTCCGACCTCCCAGTGACACATCCACCCGGATGGGCTAGAGCACCTCACCATCTGCACAGTCCACACTCACCTCATCCTCCCACTCTTCCTCATCCCATCACGACCAACTCTTCCTCCTTCCTCCTCACCTTCAGGTAAAGAGAGCGGCTTCCACCTATGCAGCAGCCCCAAAGTGAGATCATTAAAGATTCTCGCCATCATTTCACAGACCCCGACTTCCTAAAACTCTCACGTGTGTCTCCAGCTCACCACCCACCGCACATCAGACACAATTAAGTAACTGGTCCTCTCTTTGGTTTACTTTAGTTTTTCCTCAATAGATGTTCAATAACTGTTTGCTGGATCAATGAATGAATCGATCAAAGTACCAGAGGGTTGGCCGATTCAAAGTGTGGAGGCTGCCTCCCACCTGCGACTTCTGCCTTCACAGAAGGGACGTGGCACAACTGCTCATCTGACATCAGAATTCCCCTGGACTGACCCTGAGAGTGTCATCGTGGACGTCTCCTCCCCAGGCCCAGTCACCATCTTAGAGGTGTGGATGCTGCCAACAGCAGGGGGCCTGATGCTTCCTGCACTGGGCCCCACGCTTCTCTGTCAGTGTGACAAAGAAGAGTGCTACCTCCCTTGTCACAGCATGTCCACAGCCAGCCTCTCATTGGCAGAGTCTGCGGTTACTAACCCCAGGGCTTCTTTCCCCCAGTTTCCCCTCCAAGCAGTGGCACTGCAGCCTTCCCCTGCTCAGTGCTCTTCCAGGCCTGTCTCACCTGTCATTATCAGTTGCCAACCCAATCACCTGTACAGTGGAGTTTGAGGGGGCCCAGGGTACATAGCGGATGAAACCCTGGCTCCCACAGGTGTCCAGAGAGCTCCCAGCCTGGGATTCTGGCTAGGGTGCACCGGACCACTAGAGGGGTCAAGGGACTTCAGGGGACTCACCCAGAGTGATGCAAGGCGCCAGTTACACTCTTCCTGACAGAGATGTGGGCTCCTAAGGGGGCTGGGTTGTCTGCATCCACCCAACAGGCCTGGCCACTGAGATCACACTGCAGCTGGAAACGAATGATGGGCCCCCAATTTCCCAAGCCCATTCATGGGCCTTGTCCTGTCCTTCCTCCCTGACCCTTCCCTCCCTCTGGTCCTTCTCCCCCTGTGCTGAGTTCTAGAGGCAGAGCACTGAGTGCCAGCCTGTCTGGGCTCTGTGGCCATGGCTTTACACCTGGTATCTCTCCTGGACTCAGGCCACCACTATCCTCGGGATACCCCCAACACCCCTCACTTGCTGTGGTGTCCTGTCTGCTCTCTCCTTCCCTGGCTCTTGGTCACTCTGACCAAATCTTTCCTTCTCTAAAGGAAAAGGGACTCTGGCATTTCAGATGCTTAACTCAACCCTAGAGGAATGGTCTTACTCAGGTTATCACTGCCTGAATCCAGCTTAATCTGTGGGAGGAATTAACCTAATCAGAGACAGTGGAGATGCAAATTAAAATAACAGTGAAACAATATTTCTTCACCAAATTTTATTCATAATTTTCACCAAAATTTAAGAGATTGATAAAATAAGATATTTGTTAGTGTGTAGGATATTCACATACATTTCTGAGAAAATACTTTGGTAAAGTATTTGTGGAATAAAATTTTGAATATATGTGTAAAAAGTTGAACTATTCATACCATTTCCTCTTTCAGCCAATGTCCATGTTAATCTATCTTTCTTATCAGAAAACATGCATATTTGCACAATAATATCAGGTTCAGAGATATTATTTCAGTTCTATAAATCATAGCAACAAATGGAAAACAGTTTACGTGTTCATCAGAAGAACAAATGTTTAGTTAACTGTGACACACAGTTACTTTACTGTTCTAGGAAGCAGTTACAAAAGTAAGGGTGAAAAGTCCAGCACCCATTTTATTAAGTGGCAAAAGAATGTGATAAATCTATATGTACATCATAACTGTGGGTATTTAACAGTACTTGTGTTTTCATAGTGCATCTACGTCTAAAAATACCCTAGAATAAGGCTTAAAATAATGCAAAACATATTACTATGAACAATAGTGGTGACATCTGAAGAGGGGACTTAACTGTAGATAAACTTTGTAAAGAGAAAAATTGTGATTTTTCTATATTTTTAGAAGTTTTTGTAAGAAGAATATAGGCAGTATTCCTTTGCAATTGAAATATCTAAATAAGCTTGACACCAAAAATAGTAGCTGTGTATTAATTGAAGTAACCGCAAGTTTAAGCAACAAACTCGGAAATTTGAATGGCTTAACACAAGAAAAGCTTATTTTCCGTGTATTAATTCTGAAGTGGTTTCTTTTCTTTTCTTTTTTTTTTTTTTCAGATATGAAGACATTTATTTCAAAGAATTGGCTTACATGATTATGGGGGCTGGTGAGTCTGAAATATGCAGGGAAGGGTGGCAGGCTGGAAACTCTCATGCATGAGCTGATGCTGAAGTCTTGAGACAAATTTCTGCTTCCTCAGTGAAACCTCAATTCTCTCTTGAGGACTGTGAATTAATTGGATGAGGCCTGCTCACATTATTGGGAATAATCTCCTTTACTTAACATCCACTGATTGTAGATGTTAAACACACCTACAAAATACCTCTACAGCAATACCTAGATTAGTATTTGAGAAACTGGATAGTATACCCTAGCCAAATCGACACATTAAACTAACTATCACAGCTATGCTTTAAGAATGGTGTTGATTTGACTTTCGATTGATGACTAATGACAATTAGGTAATATGTAAAGGAATGCCATCACATTCAAAAAATTATTTTGCTAATATATGTCTGATTTCTGTTGTGAAATTGGTACTAAGTTCATTGTATTTTAAAACTCTTTTAATTATCAAGTGTTTGATACAGAATCTGATATGCTTGGAACCTGTGTACCTGCAATCTATATTTTTTAAATGCCAGCATTTTGTTATAATTGATACTGATTTTTTATTATTAAATATATGAAAAATTATAAGTAAAGCCTACCCCACTTATCCAACTTCCCTACTCCTATTCCAGATGAAACCATTATATTTAGGTTGGTATATTTCACTCATGTATGTATTGTATAAATAATCGTATATGCATAACTATATATATATGATAGTAAGTATGTGTTTTAATTTAACATGCTATCATAATATAAACATTTTCTTGAAATACTATAAAATCAACATTAATTTTTTAAAATGTATTCATGTTGATATATTTAAAATAGGTTTATTCATTTTAAAAGCTAAACAGTATTCCAATGTAGGACTGCAGAAGACATTATTTTTCTAATCCACTTTTTATGAAGCTTCCAATTTATCAATTACCAACAAGAATTACAGAGATCCTTTTGCATATGTTGAGACTTTTTACGTCTTATTAGGAAAAATGTAGCAGCAACTAAATAACCTGGAAATGTAAACAAACAAAAATGAATTATGTTTCATAACTAAAGAATTATATATATATATATACACACACACATATATATATATATGTATAGTTTAATCATCCAGATTTCCTCCTTGCCCATATTTTCACATTTATTTCATTAATTCATCTGGACCTTGTTTTGGAATACTGTGTAAAATAAGAAACATTTATTCATATGTGTATCCAAAGGTATCATATGGCAAAGGTATCAATGACATTTATGGACTAAACTAAATTATCCATTCTACAGTTCTACTTCTGTCATATGTCAAGTTGCGATATAATTTGTTTCTTCTGAGCTGTCAGTTATATTCAGTTCTGGAATCTCTCTACAAATATCATATGATTGCAGTTACTAAATCTTTACACCAAGTCTAAATATCTGGCTGGCCAAGTGAACCTCTTTCTCCTCCCCATGCAAACACAATTTTCTTCTTTACAATCAGTTGTCTGTATTTGGTATTTTTATTTATCCATATGAATTCCTGGATGAGATTCTCTAATTCAGGAAAAAAGTTCTACTGAGATTTTGATTCAAATTACAAATAACTTACAAATTAATTTGAAAGAATTGACATCATTAATGTACTCAGCTTCTCCACATAGGAGTATAGAATTTACCTGTTTTGAATAGTTGTATATATCTTAAAATAAATTTTATGATTTTCTCTATAAAGTCCCAGAACATATTTTGTATTGCTAAATATCCTCTAGGCTTTTTAAACATTATGTATGGGGTTCTCAAATACTAAATTTTGATTTTTTTCATAAATATGCTTTTGCTGTGAAGTCTAAGATCTAGATGTTGGTTAATTCAGTTCCTCCTGAGGGCTCTTGGCTTGCAGAGAGATGGCCTTCTTTATATGTCCTCACACAGCTTTTCCTCTAATTGTTGAACAGGGCTCTGTTTGCTTATTGAGTCAAGGTTGTCATCTGTGCTTTTTAATTTTTTAATTGCATTACTTCACTTTTGTCTACTAAACCAATTTCTTGGAAAAGAAATACAAGATTTTTCCTGTATGTATACAAGTCAATTATTCTCTTCTTTTACATCTATGTGTATACACACACATTCACATATATAATATATATATATATATATATATATCACTATATATAGTGAACATGTGGTTATACTTTAAAAAATTCTTCCTGAAATGTTGGATTATTTTTAACTGGATAATTAATTTTTTGATCAAATACTATATGACCATTTTTTTCTACACTGTATAGTAGTAAAAAATGGAGAAATATAATGATCCTCTTTATATCCATAATTTTCTTCTAAAAACATTATATCTGATGTTAATATTTATATATATATAGTTTTTTTATCTTTTTTATTTTTTATTTTAATTTTTTGTTTGTTTTTCAGCTCATTATGGGGGTACAAAAGATCAGGCTATATACATTGCCCATGCCTCCCCATGCCACCGAATCTGAACTTCAGTTGTGTCCATTCCCTAGACAGTGCACATCACTCTCATCATGTAGGTGTGAACCCCTCCCCTCCCCCACTCCATCCCCCCCAGTCAGAACTACAAGCGTGTCCATTCCCCAGGCAGTGCACATCGCACTCAACAAGTAGGTATACATCCATCACTTCCACCCAGCCCCGACCTCTGTCCGATACCCAATTGGTGTTAATCCCAAATGTGAACTCAGGGAAACCAGTTTGCTGGTGAGTACATGTGGTGCTTGTTTTTCCATTCTTGGGATGAAAAAACACTTCACTTAATAGAATGGGTTCCAGCTCTCTCCAGGAGAACCAAAGAGATGTCATATCACCATTGTTTCTATTAGCTAAGTCATATTCCATGGCATACATATACCACATTTTGCTAATCCATTCATGAATCGATGGGCATTTGGGTTGTTGCCACATCTTTGTCATTGTGAATTGTGCTGCTATAAACATTCGGGTGCAGGTGTCTTTTTTATAGAATGACTTTTGCTCTTCTGGGTAGATGCCCAATAATGGGATTGTTGGATCAAATGGTAGGTCGACTTTATTCTGTTTAGAGTATCTCCACATTGCTTCCACAGGGGCTGCACTAGTTTACAGTCCCACCAGCAGTGTATGAGTGTACCTATCTCTCCACACCCACACCAACATGTATAGTTTTGGGACTTTTTGATAAAGGCCATTCTCACAGGAGTTAAGTGATATCTCATTGTGGTTTTGATTTGCATTTCCCTGATGATTAGAGACGTTGAACACTTCTTCATATATTTGTTAGCAATTTTTATATCTTCTTTTGAAAAATTTCTATTCATGTCCTTGCCCAGTTTTTGATAGGGTTGTTCGATTTTTTCTTACTGCTTTTCCTGAGTTCTAAATAGATTCTTGTTATCAGTCCTTTATCTGATGTGTAGTATGCAAATTTTTTTCCCATTGTGTAGGTTGTCTGTTTACTCTCATGACTGTTTCTTTGGCTGTTCAGAAGCTTTTTAATTTGATGAGGTCCCATTTATTTATTTTTGTTGTTGCTGTGATTGCCTTAGGGGTCTTCTTCATAAATTCTTTGCCTAGGCCAATGTCTTTAAGAGTCTTTCCTACGTTTTCTTCTAGAATTCTAAGAGTTTCTGACCTAAGGTTTAAGTCTGTTAACCACTGTGATTTGATTTTTGTGAGGGCTGAGAGCTGTGCGTCCTGTTTTAGTGCTCTACATGTGGCTATCCAGTTTTCCTAGCAGCATTTATTAATTAAGGAGTCTTTTCCCCAGAGTACGTTTTTGTCCGCTTTGTCAAAGATTAGATGGCTATATGAGGATGGTTTTATATTTGGATTTTCTGTTCTGTTCCACTGGTCTGTGTCCCTGCACTTGTGCCAGTACCAGGCTGTTTTAGGAACCACAGGCTTGTAGTATAGTTTGAGGTCTGGCAAATTAATACCTCCAATTTTGTTTTTGTTGTTTAAGATTGCTTTTCCTAAACGGGGTCTTCTCTGGTTCCATACAAAGCGTAAAATTATTTTTTTCTATGTCTGTGAAAAAATATGTTGGTAATTTAATAGGGATTGCATTGAATCTGTAGATAACTTTGGGCAGTATAGACATTTTAACAATGTTGATTCTACCGATCCATGAGCATGGTATGGTTTTCCACCTATTTACATGTTCTTAAATTTCCTTCCTCAGTGTTTCATAATTCTCCCTATAGAGGTCCTTTACCTCCTTAGTTAAATATATATTCTTAGGTATTTTATTTTCTTTATTGCTATTTTGAAGGGTATTGAGTCCTTAATTTGGTTCTCCGTTTGACTGTTATTGGCATATATGAATGCCTCTGATTTGTGTGTATTGATTTTGTATCCTGAGACTTTACTGAATTCATTAATCAATTCCAGGAGTCTCTTGGTTGAAACCTTGGAGCTTTATAGATATAACATCATATCATCAGCAAAGAGTGAGAGTTTGATCTCTTCTGTCCCTATTTGGACTCCCTTGATTCTGCTCTCTTGCCTGATAGCACTTGCAAGGACTTCCAATACTATGTTAAAAAGTAATGGGGACAGTGGGCAGCTTTGTCTGGTTCCAGTTCTACGTGGGAATGCTTTCATTTTTTCCTGATTCAGTGTTGATGTTGGCTGTGGGTTTGTCATATATGGCTTGTATCATTTTTAGATAGGCCCCGTCTATGCCTATTTTGTTAAGTGTTCTTATCATAAAAGGGTGTTGAATTTTGTCGAATGCTTTTTCTGCATCTATTGAGAGGATCATATGATCTTTATTTTTGCTTCTATTTATATGATGAATTACACTTATAGATTGCATATGTTAAACCATCCATGCATCTCTGGGATGAAGCCCACTTGGCCATGATGGATTATTTTTTTGAGAAGCACTTGGATTCGATTTGCTAGAATTTTATTGAGAATTTTTGCATCTACAATCATAAGAGCAATTGGTCTATAGTTCTCTGTTTTAGTTGCATCTTTTCCTGGTTTTGGTATCAGGATTATGTTGGCTTGGTAAAAAGTGTTGGGGAGAATTCCATCCTTCTCTATATTGGAGAATAGATTATTTAGGATGGGCACCAGTTCTCTTCGTAGGTATGGTAGAGTTCAGCTGTGAACCCATCTGGTGCAGACTTTTCTTTTTGGGAAGTTTTTTTATTGCTGTTTCGATTTCAGATCTAGATAACGGTCTATTCAGGGATTCTATTTATTTCTAGTTGAGCCTGGGAAGGCAGTGTGTTTCTAAGAATTTGTCCATTTCCTCTGCATTCTCCAGTTTATGTGCATAAAGGTTTTTGTAGAATTCATAGATGACATAATGTATCTCTGTGGCATCAGTCGTGATTACTCTTTTCGTGTTCCTGATGGAGGTTATAAGAGATTTTTCTTTTCTGCTCTTGGTTAGTTTAGCCAGAGGTGTGTCAATTTTGTTTATTTTTTCAAAGAACCAACTTTTGTTGTATTAATCTCACTTATGGTTTGATTGTTGTCCTTTTCCTTTAGTTCTAATTTAACCTAATAATTTCTCTCCTTCTGCTATGTTTGGGATTAGTCTGTTCTTCCTTCTCCAGCTCTTTGAGTCTATTCATTAGATTGTCTATTTGTAAGTTTTCTGTCTTTTTGGTATAGGCATTTATGGAAATAAATTTTCCTCTCAGGACTGCTTTAGCTATGTCCCACAGATTTTGATAAGATGTGTCTCTTTTGTCGTTTAATTCAAAGAATCTTTTGATTTCCATCTTGATTTCTTCACTTATAAAAAAATCGTTCAGGAGAAGGTTGTTTAGCTTCCATGACTTTGAGTAGAAGTGAGGATTTCTGTTAGGGTTCATGGTTACTTTTATTCCACTGTGATCTGAGAAGATGCATGGTATAATTTCTATATTTTTGAATTTTTTGAGACATGCTTTCTGTCCTAAGATATGGTCAATCTTGGAGAATGTCCCTTTAGCTGATGAGAAGAAAGTATATTCAGTGGTTTTGGGGTAGAATGTCCTGTAGATGTCCATCAGGACCATTTGTTCCACCATTCTATTTAAGTCCATTATTTCTTTGTTTATTTTTTGTTTGGAGGATCTGTCCTGTACTGTCAGTGGGGTGTTGAAGTCTCCAGTATTACAGTATTGTTATCTATCATTTG
>JAPYYL010000031.1:6506056-6535528 GCA_028534055.1 Eulemur mongoz | reverse complement strand
GGAAAGTGTTGTCTTCGATCTCTGAGATTCTTTCTTCTGTTTGATCTACCCTGCTCTTGAGACTTTCCACTGTGTTTTGTAGCTCCTTGAATAAATTCTTCATTTCCAGGAGTTCAGTTTGATTTTTCTTCAGTATTTCAATTTCTTTGGTGAATTTTTCATCCAAGTCCTGGATCTTTTTTGTGATTTCTTTGTGTTGATTATCCATTTTTCTTGCATAATGTTCAGCGTATTTATCATCCATGTTTGAAATTCTTCCTGTGACATGTTGCTATTTGGAATCTGGTTTGTGTTAATTGGTGGAGAACTAGTAATCCTTCTTGAGGGCAAGATTTCATCTTGATTCTTTATACTCTCAGAGTTCTTTAGCTGAGCTCTTCCCATCTGGATGTATTCTTAAGATCCCTTCTTTCAGCTTTAGTCTGGATAGGGGCACGCCGTGAGTGCCAGGAAAGCTGCCTCCTCTGTCGCTAGGGGAGCCCTTCACGTGTTCTTCAGGATTTTGCTACCTCCGCTGGGGGGGCTGCTCCTCTTCCTCTCCTGAGGTGGTTTCCGTCTCTCTCTGTGAGGAAAACAGTGGATGGGGGAGGGGAGGAGCGCCCTTGTTCACCCAGCGCCCCAGCCGCTGCAGTTCCCATGGGTGATGGTCCGCCCCACCCCAATGTCCGCAAGGTCCACGCTCCACTCTCTCGCGACTGGGGAACCACTCAGTGTTCACACAAAGGCTTAGCTCCTAGTCTTGTCCGTGAACAAGGCTGGAGCCGCCCAGGGAGCCACCCGGTACCTGATTGCTCGCAGCATTTAGGCTGTGAATCCCTACAATGGCAGCCGCCCATCTGCAGATCACTGTCACTGAGGTTGAATGCTCAGGGACTGACAGAGGCCAGAGGAGCCGGGGATGGGGAGAATCCAGCCGCCAGCCTAAACGAGACATTTCGGCGTCTGCTAGAGCCAGACTGAAGCAGCCCTGCCGCCCGCATATAGGAGACAGTAGCTAGGCACCTCGGGGGCGCATAGTGCTCCTGGGTCCAAAATGCCACCTGCTAATGTCTCCTCTCTGCAGAGCCCCACGTCTCCTGTGGCAATTCTGCACCTACTTCAGGCAGATCCCCAAATGAGTGGGTGTGGAGGTCAGAGGGGGAACAAGATGCTTTCCTGTGGGGCTGAACCCACCCCACTCTCTGGTGAGGTGGGTATAGCTGTCCCGTGCTCCCTTCTCTATTGAGCATCCCGCACTCTCCAGATTTTCATGATTTATATCTCGATCACCTAGTCCTTTCTTTCTCTCTCTCTGTCCCAAGCTGATTCTCCGTGGATTCACACCACCGTTCTAGTGGGGGAGTGAATCTCTAGCATTGTGGCAGTCTGAGACCCATGCCTTCCACTCCGGGAGCATGAATCCGGGAGGTCACCACCATTCCACCATCTTCAGCCTCTCCTGAAGTGGTTTCTCAGAGGCTCTAAAGTGATCCGAGAGCCCAGGTTGCTTCCTGCTTGTGACTCCCCCATCTCACAAGGAGTTACCTTGCTTGCCTTTGAATGGAGGGAGAACATGAGGAAATGGTGCCCTGGCTCTCCAGTGCCTGGATGGGACAAACAAGGCCTCTGCTCGTGATCCAGTGAAAAAGATAGTCACGTGACCCTTCCTCATTAAAAGTGGACAGCACTGTTCCCATGTGTCCAGGAAGGAGAGCAAGACAAGATGTGTAAGAGCACTTAAAATCCTTGCCACAAATGGTTACATAGTAGGTGCTCAACAAAAAGCAATGGCCATAATGTGTTATGACAATACCCTTCACTGCTGGGAGGAGTTTCTGAGAAGGCCAGATGTTGCCCAAGCTCTCCAACTTTTTAAAGTACCTACTACATGACAGATGCTTTCATTTGCAGGATCACATGTAGTTTACCAAGGATCCTGTTAATGTCAGCAGGAAGGCTTTGCCTTCTTCAGTCAATGGCACTTTTCTGCACTATCCTTTGAAGCACCATCTGTCATCCCAGTAGGCTGAGTACTTTCTCTTTCCATTTGACACTGGGGAAAATTCTTAACCTGTGAGTATCTGCTACACTCTGCATGACTGAACATCTGTGCAGGATGTCCTTAGACACACTGAAATCCAGTACTTTTCTGTGGGGGCAGATATACAGACCAGGAGCAGTGGAAAGATGGTTATTCCTTCATTTTTAATCTCAGCTGGCATGTCTACTAAGGAACCATTTTTTACTTCATAGGAGAATACCAGAGTTTCAGGAATTCAGCTTCGGCAGATATTTGCTTCACGGTGATTACCATAGTCTTTCCTCATTAACCAATATAAAGGAGATGTTATGAACTGAGCTGTGTCTGCTCACCCCAAATTTGCATGTTGAAGCCCTAAGCCCCAGTGTGAGGTATGTGTAAATAGGGAGATTCATAAGTAATTAGGGACAAATGAAGTCATGAGTATCGGGCCCTGATGATGGGATTAGTGCTATTATAAGAAGAAACATCAGAGAGCTTTCTTGCTCTCCCTGTCTCTCCCTGCCATGTGTACACACAGAGAGGGCAGCTGTCCACAAGCCAGGAAGAGAGCCCCCACCAGGGATCAAATCTGCCAGTACCTTAATCTCAGACTTCCCAGCCTCCAAAATTGAGAGGAATAAATATCTGCTGTTTAAGCCTCACAGTCTATGGTATAATGTTCTGGTAGTCTAAGCTGACCAATATGAGAGGCTTTGGTATTTGACCACCCCAAAAAGCTCTTTAATCTATGTATGTGCTCTGTAGCCAGTTTCAAATAAGGCACCCCATTAAAATTTGATGTAAATATCGGGGGAAGGTTTAAAAACTTTTCCTCTAACTTCAGGGTTATATCTCAGGAACTGGTAATTTATGGGCCAAATCAGACTCCACTCAGCAGCTTGTTTGGAAAACATTTGGGGAATTTGTTGAAGATCCAACAATAAGATCAGGTGTCTAAAGTTCACTATTCAAAGTAAAAGGGACCTTTGCTATCAGAGGGGCTCCAGGGTGAGGGAGAGTGACAATTAAGAGCCTTCTGCAGAGAGTAGAAATACTCTATGTTGAGGGAAGAGAGGTGACTCTGGGCAGTGCAACTGGCAGAGGGCACAGCCTTTTGAGGATGCAGCCACAGAGAGCTGTGCAGCAGGCCAGATTCCAGAGTTGGACAGGCAGGCCAATGGGGCAAGACTCAGGAAAGGACACGGTAATGCAGTAAAGTACTGGTACTGGACAAAAATTCTGGCTTCTGCGCAGGTTTGGCTCTCAAGGAAACACAGAGAGTCCCTAAATTCTGTTTGGTTCATTGCCATCCTCCTTATTGCCTTAGTCACTGCAGGCTGTCATAAGGACATATTATAGACCGGGAGGTCAAACAACCGACATTTATTTTCTCATAGTTCTAGATTCTGGAAAGACTGAGACCAGGGCACCAGGGTAGTGGGTGTCTGCTGAGGACTTTCTTTCTGGCTTACATATTGCCACCTTCTCTGTGTGTCCTCACGTGCCACAGCAAGATAAAAAGAGAAAGCTACTTTTCTGGTGTCTCTTTTGTAAGGGCACTAATCCCATGATGAGGGCTCCACACTCACGGCCTCAACCAAACCAAATTACCTCCCAAAGCCCCCATCACCAAAGACCATCACATTGGGGCTTAGGGCTTCAACGTATGAATTTGGGGGGACACATTTTATTCCATAGCACTTTTTTAGCCCTGCTTTTAGTATCTTGACCACAGTCCCTGTTTTATTTGCCTGAGAGCATTATGGAATCATGAGAAGAGAAATGAAGCAAGACGAAGGTCTGCTTCAGGGTCAGAGGAGTGGGAATGGTGTGGGCTCTAGATGAATTCAGACCATATGCATTAGTTTTCTCAGGCTATCTTGGCAACGTGCCATAGACTGGGAAGTTTAAACAACAGAAATGTATTGTGTCATTGTCCTGGAGCCTGGAAGTCCACGATCAAACGGATGGCAAGGTCGGTTTGTTCTGAAGCCTTTTTCCTTGGTTTGGAAATGACTGTCTTCTCCTTGTGTCTCCACAGGGTTTTCCCTCTGTGTGTGTCTGTGTCCTAATCTCCACTTCTCATAAGGAAACCAGTCATAAAATTGGAGACCACCCTAATGACCTCATTTTACCTCAATGACCTCTTTAAAACCATATATCCAAATACAGTTACAGTCTGAGTTATCGCGGGTTAGCGCTTCAGCATATGCATTTTAGGGCAGACACCATTCTGTCCTTAATGGCAGGGGATCTAGTCCCGACCCCGTTGCTTACTAGCCACGTGGTTATGTGAAACTACCAACTGCTGTGAGCCTGAGGTTCCTCATCTGACAAATAGCTTTGATAGGATCTGTCTGGTAGGACTGTTGCAATGTGTACAATGTCTGTAAAGCACTTGACACAGTGTCTGGCATATGTTGGAACTTTACTGATTGACAGTTATTTGCATTACTAGTATATTTGGACCTCAGATCTTACTGCACTTACCTCTGGAAATTTTGTTTTTCTAGTGCCATTGTTATCTAGGAAACCACTGAGTATGCAATGCAATAGTACAGGGAATTTCAATTTGGCAAAACATTTTGCTTCATGGATAAAACTCAGTAAAAATTCCCTCCTAGAAGATTTACTATTTAATTTGGATGTGGGGGAGTCTACCCCAGCTGGATACAGCTCAAAGCTCCTGGCATCTGAGTCAAGGACCAATGCCTTCCCTCCTTCCCAGATGCTTTTCCAGACAAACCTATTTTTTATCCATTCATCACCACTCAAAATCTAAGCGCTAAAAATTGGCCAAATTACACTTGAGATAAACTAATTAAATGCCATTTTAATAAGGTCGGCTCTGGCTCTCCCAGCCAGGCAGATGTGTACCTGGCCAGTGGCTTGGGGGACTCACTTCATGGGAAATTCACTTTATCTCTCAGGGAATCCCTGCAGAGGATGATTATCAGTCACCTGGCTCTAGCACTGTGCTCAGCCGCAGTAGGACAAGGGCACAGGACACCATCCACACCTGCCCCACCCCAGCTGGATATTCCTCTCTGCTTTGCTCACCATCTGGAACTGCTCAGGGCAGTTCTCCCTTCTAGGCTTTGCTCTCTGCCCTAAGTCATGAGTCACATGAGTTGACTGTCTGACCCTACCACAACCCAGCTTCATTACAACCAACTCCCACAGACGGAACTGAAATTTCCCCAAGCCCCAAACCACCTTGGCTCAGGGCAATCACAACCCACTGCTCTCAGCAGAAGCACCACCCTTCAACCCTTCCATCCCTTGTTCTTTAGGACTTAGAGGACATCTCACCATCATAGTTATACAATTGCAACTCCCAGACTCTCTAATTCTATAGGCAGGAATGGGTCTGGCTTACCCTAATGTCTCTGTTAACTCAGGTTAGCCTGCCTTTCAAAGAGCAGGTACTCAATGAATATTTGGGGAACAAACGTGCCAGTGAGCATCGGCTCTTATTTATTGAGATTAAACTTCCCCTACATTCTCAAATAAGCCAAACAAATTCACATACACACATACATTTTAATTTTATTGAAAATCACGTGAAAAATGGTAAGATGGCAAGAAGGAAGTGTCTTTAAATTTTATTTCTCTATTTCATAACTTCATATATTTAAATGCAAAGTTCTTTCATATTTCCAAGAAAATTCCTATTGCAATGACATTCCAATTCCACCTTGTTCCGAGCAGTAAAATGAAATGGAAAGTGAACCCATTTCTTTTGCAAAATGGCAAACTCTTACTTTTGATTAGCAAAATTACATGTGTGGTCAATATCATTACCCAACTTAGATGCTGAAGCTAATTAAATCTTCTGTGAAAACGAAGAAAATCTGAAACGGTCCAAAAGGAAAACATAGATCGATATGGAAAACACCCAAATGCAACAGGGACTGAAAAGGTTATTCCCTGATGGTTTCTCCAGGCTACTGGAGCCCTCCACTACTTTAAACACTGACTGCTCTCTTTGAACACAGAGTAAAGAAAGGACTAATTTCTCATGGGGCAGGAGGAGCTGCAGGAAGGGGACCTGGATGTGCACTGGCCCCGCTTCTCCATTGGCCCTGGCTGCAGCTCCTGCTTACTCCCTCCCTACCTCATCTCTCAAAGCCTCTTCATACAGGATTGGAAGGATCTGGGATCTCTCTGATTGAGCTTGGCCACATATTCCAGGACTTTCATCTTGCTGGTTTCAGCATGGGCCCTGGGACTCCACAGGAACTCATAACATGTAAGATTGCTTTTGGGCACCTGCTGGTACTCCAGGTTCCCTTCCTCACCCAATCCTGGGTGATGAGCTTCTGGGAGTCCCTGTACATGTAATGCTCACCCCCAGCAAGGCACCCGCATCACATGCAGTGCATCCCAGACGACCTCGTCCCAGGTGCAGTTGCCCTCCATAAGGATCACACCCAGGATGATTATCAGGATGCCAGCCTTGGGTAAGCACTGATTATCATTCAGCTCCTCACTGTAGGTGAGGCCCAGAGCTGTGACAAGGACATAGGAGTGGTTGGCAGGATCCACTTCCTTCACATCAATGCCAAAGATCAGCTGCATGCACTAGGTGGCTTTGATCAAGATCTCAGGGAAGTGGTCTTGGTAATCTCTGATGACAATATTCAGCATTTCTGCCTCAGTGATCAGCTCATTCATTCCACACTTGAGGAGCAGGAAATCAACCAAGTCAGACATCTTCTCTTCTAGCTCCTCTTGGAGCACGGAAGCAGGGACTACCAGGTCCTGGCAGGTGCTTAGCCCCACCTCTTATTCAGTGATGGAACCCTCATCGGAGTGGTGCTCTGGATTGGAGGCCAGGCCAGTGGGGGAGGGGGCGGCTCCCTGAAGACTCTCGAGAGGACACAGTGTTGCAGTGGCAACCTCCTGCAGGTTGCCTGGGGTCACAATAGAGGAGAAGACAGCTGGCCCCTACTCCTGACCCCCGGGAGCCGGTGCACCCACCAGGCCCTGCACTTCTGTTTGTGCAAGGAGGCCTTTGTTAAGCCTGCAGTGATGACTTCTGTAATGGTGGCAGCAGCTTCGAGGCATGATGGCTCTTGTTGGACTGCAATCAGGAGTGTGGGCAACAGTTGGGTGATGGGGACCCACAGACCTGAGAAGAGAGGGAGCATGTCAGTGGCCTCAGTGAGAATGAGACCCTGGGGGCTCTTACAAAGTGCAACCTACAGGCCCTTTCCTTAGGTGATGCCCTGGGGCCTCCCAGGGCTCCTCTCCTCCTGGTCAGCCTCTCCCCTCAGCACATGAACATGAAAAGCAGATGGCTCCTCAGGTGCAGCTGGCCTGTACAGTGTGAGGCTCCAGGGCTGACAGTGGGTGGGTTGGGCCGGGCACTGTTGGGTCCCCTCTGTCCTGGGGATGGCAGAGCCACTGGCACACATTCAGACTGTGTACCTCACCTTGACTCCTGGCACGGCATGGGCCTTCTCTGCTCCATGCCATGAGGATGCTGCCTGAGACCAAGGTCTCACTGTGGGTTCCTGGAGCCCCTGTAAGGGGAAGTTAAGGGCCCTCATGCTGCAGATATACACATAGCCCTGGTAGCCCTAGTGCTGTAAGGAGGGTGGGCCAGGCTCTGTGTGGTCCCCACCATTCTGGGGCACATGGTCGCCTCCATGCTCACTCAAGGCCCTCACCTTTACCTGGAAGGCCCTAGACCCCACCCCTCTGCTTGCTTGAGAAACTCTAGGAACAACAGCTCACATCCTTGATATGGAGCAGAAGGCAGCAAGTGGGCCCCGCATCTCCCAGGGATGACTGCAGGGCCTGGGTCAGACTGTTCTGGGGTGGGGATTCCCTCAACCCACTTTAAGGGTATTTACCTTTAATCCTGGCAGGGCCTTGACCCATCCCTGCTGACTTGACATGGTCCATCTGAGCTCAGGCCAAGCTCTAACTCCTGAGAATAGCCCTCTCCCCATCTCACTGCCGTGAGAGCCAGAGCTTGCCATGTATTGCTGCTCCCACCTGTATCCTTGGTGGGGCTGAAAACAGAGAAGGCAGACTCTGTGGGGGTCCCTTCTTTTCTGGGGTGGGTAAGTAATTTCTTGTAAGTAATTTCTAAGTAAGTAAGTACTTATCTTGACTTCTGACAAAACCTGGGACTTCTCCCTCAGCTGATGTGAGGCTGCACCACTGAGAACAAGGTTCTCTCCTCCCTGACATGCTCCCCACGTAGAGTCTGGGGCCAGCACATGTGTTCACCAATGCTTGGGCCCTCCCAGGGCCAAAAACTGGCATAGGGCATGGACGGGCTCTCTCTATTGGGGGAATGAGGTCCCTGCACTCATCCCCCTGTGTCCCCACCTTGATGATGCCTAGAAGACCTGGGACTCTTTCCTGTGCTGACCTGGAGCTGCAACCCTCAGATGAAAGTTGTAACCACACTCAGCCCCTTCAGGCAGTAGTGAGGGAGCACCAGGTCTGGCCACCGTGACTGGAGCTTCCAGGGCTTACTGTGGGGCAGGGTGTTTCTGTGAGGCCTCCACTGTTCTGGAGTGGGGTACCCCTAGTACTCCCTCACACCAAGGTGTTCACCTTCCTCATGGCAGTAAAGAAGTATGGATGTACCACATATGGCCACCCTGCCCAGGGTCTCAAGGGATGCAAGCAGGGGCAAGGTTGTGGCCCCTCTGTCCTGGGATCCTGAGTCTCCATCCATCTCTTGTCTCCCAGCAGGGTCTGGGCATCTCCCTCTTCTCACCTGAGGCCATGCTTATTATACCAAGCCCCTACTCTCCCTTAGACCAGGAGGTGGCTGTCAAGACACACGTGCCAGGCCACCCTGCATGGGGCCTCCCAGGGCTGATGGCAAGGACAGGCATCTGTGGGGTTCTCCCCTATCCTGAAGTTTAAGGCTCCCTCCCTCCCTTCCTTCTTATGTCTGTGATCTTTTCTTGGCTGCCTGGTACAGCCTGCATCCCTTCCACTCACACCAATGCCCTTACTTCTCTCTAACCCCTGAGGTGTAAGACAGTGGCCCCACACCCTGGGCCATCCCAGCGGTGATATTCGGGGTGGAAAGGGATGGGCAGTGGGAGACTTCAGTTCTCCATCAGGGTCCTGACCTTGATGCCTGATAGAGCCTGGAACTGCCCCATGTCCTTGAGTCAGCCCCAGGTCAAAGCAGGCTCCGACTACCAGAGTCCCCTAAATACTAATGGGGAGGGACTTAGCCTGACAGGTCTGCCCCAACGTGGCCCAAGGCTGACAGCTGGGGCAAAGGTGGACTATTTTGGGACACTTTCCCTGGGGTGGGGGCACCTTCAGTCCACCCTCATCTTCTCACTTGACTCCTCACAGAATCTGGGCCCTCTTGCCTCAGGCGATTTGAAGCATGCCCCTGAGACCATCAGCCTCGCCTCTGTCAGTCCCTCAGAGGCAAGTCAGTTGGCCTTACATTTGGGCCCCCTACACCAGGGCTTTCACTTTTATGGGCTGACAGCAGGAACAAGGATGGATTGTGTGACCCCCTATCAGGATGTAGGGGGGCCTCTCAATCCTCCCTTAGGGCTCTGCCCTGTATGGAGTTGAGACAGCTCCAGGCCATACCAGGCTTCAAATCCCAGAGTCCCCTAAATCCTAACGGTTAGGGACTCATCCTGACAAATCTGTCCTGGGTTGGTCTGCTATTGACAGCGGGAACAAAGTTGGATTTTTTGGGGGGTCCGTCTATCTGGGAGGGGGGATGGGGCCCCCTGAGTCCACTTTCTTTATCTCACCTCACTCCATAAAGAGCCTGGGCCCTCTACCCTTGGCCGAGGTGAAGCCTGCCCCTCAGACCAATAGCCTCACCTCTGTCAGCCCAACAGATGGCCGTCGGTGGATGTCAGATCCCACCCTCCATCCCAGCTTCCCAGGCTGACAGCAGAGGTGGAGTTGGATTATTTGGGGACAGTCTACTAGACAGTGGGCCCCCTCAGTCCACCCTCCGCATCTCACTTGACTCCCCACAGAGTCTGGGCCCTCTCCCCTCCACCGACATGAAGCCTGCCCCTCAGACCAGCATCCTGGCCTCTGTCAGCCCAACAGATGGACGTTGGTGGACGTCAGATTCCACCCTCCACCCCGGCTTCCCAGGCTGACAGCAGAGGTGGAGTTGGATTATTTGGGGACTGTCTACTAGACAGTGGGCCGCCTAAGTATATCCTACCCATCTCACTTGACTCCTCACAGAGCCTGGGACCTCTCCTCTCCACCAGCGTGAAGCCTGCCCCTCAGACCAAAAGCCTCACCTCTGTCAGCGCACAAGATGGACGTCAGTGGATGTCAGATCCCACTCCCCACTCTGGCTTCCCGGGCTGACAGCAGGGGCGGAGCTGGATTATTTTGGGACCCTCTACGTGGGCCCCCCCTCAGTCCATCCTCCGCATCTTACCTCACTGCTAACAGATCCTGGTCACACTCCCCTCTGCTGATCTGAAGCCTCCCCCTCAGGCCAATCACCTCCACTCTGTCAGCCCCCCAGACGGACATCGGTGGATGTCACAGCTGGCCGCCCATACCCGGGCTTCATCGGGATTCCCCAAGCTTCTCCAGGCTGACAAGGGAGGCAGAACTGGATTATTTAGGGACCCTGAGCATAGGGGGCTCCCCTCACTCCCCCAACAGCATCTCACCTTGACTCCTCACAGAACCTGGCCCCTCTCCTAATGGTTGTCTGGAAGTCCGGACCTCAGACCAACGGCTTCACCTCTTTTAGCCCCCCAGAAGCAAGTCGGTGGATGTCACATCCCACCTGTACCGGGGCTTCCCAGGGGTGACAGCAAGGACAAGAATGGAATCTGGGGCCCCCTACAAGGATGTGACAGAGCCTGAATCTCCACCCACTATGGCACTCAGTTGACCCTGGTTCACACCAACATATGACTCCAGGAGTCTCTTGTGTTCTAAATGGGAACGGCTCAGCCTGAAAAGTCCGTCCCAGGGTGGCCCAGGGCTGGGCCAAACAGGGGTTGTCAAACAGGGGTAGAGGTGGATTATTTGGGGCTGTCTGCCCTCCCCTGAGCTGAAGTCTGGACCTCACACCAAGGCCCTCACCTCTGTCAACCCCTGAGGCAGAGGTCGGTGGAAATCACTGATGGCAGAGGCAGGGATGGGGCCCCTCTTTCCTAGGGTCTAAGGTTTCACTAGTCCTCCTTCAGTGTCTCATCTTAAATGCCGGGAGAACCTTGGACTCTGTTCACACTGCAATGGGATCTCCCACAGCTGACCACTAGTACAGAGCAGGGCCCCTTCCATTCTGAAGGGAGGCCTTGGTCCCCCCTCAGGGCCCTCACCTTGATTCCTACCGAGACATGTAACACCTCCCTGGGCTAGCCTGAGTATGCCCAAGTAGACTAAGGCATACACTGCCATGAATCCCTTGAGGCAGAACTTCATGTATACCAGTCAACACTTATATTGTTGAGAATTGAGGCAGTGGTCAACCTGAAAACTCTTCCTGGAGTCTTCCAGGACTGACAGGGCAGAGATGTATTCTTTGGGACTCCTATGTTCTGGGGTGAGTGGACACCTCAGTTCTCACTCATGAGAGCCCTCATCTTGGCCCTTGGCTCCTTGATTGAATGCTCCGTGGGAAATGCACTCTCCCTTCCACATTGGAACATTTGTCCAGCTGAAACCCTTGTAAAAAATGACTCCAAGTCCCAGGCTAGCTGTTAAATGGGGAGCTGTTGTATCCATGACCAAGGGTGAGCAGTCATATATGTAGTGTTCTCTTATTGAAATCTCTTCTGTATCTATGTTTTGTAAAATTTTATTTGATTTCCATTGTTTATGCTTTTATTTCAATAATTGATCCTACTTGGAAAAATGGCTATTCTGTAAGTATTTTCAAAGAATTGTGTTTTGACAGGTATCTCTACTGTTATCTGCTTCATTATTTCTGCTTTTATTTTCATTATTTCATACCTTCTAATAACTTAAGTTACATATAGTATTTATTCTTTACTTTCTTGAACTGTGCAGATGTTTTAAACATTTTTATTGTTTCAAGTATTTAAAGCTATCTATTTCCCTTTGAGTATCACTTGGTAGGTTTCACACAGTGTTACATAGCTTTATGTGTATGACTTGAATTTTTTACAAGTTTAATATATTATTCTATTACTTATGCCATTAAAATTTTCAATATTTATCCCCAAATGAGGGGCGTAAAATTATTTTTTAGAAGACTGTGAAAAGGATGATAGAAATAGAATGTCACTTAGAGGAGATTTCAGGTTCCAAAGACATTTTATTTTGTTTATTTTTGTCATTCATTATAGAACATTTTTAAACATATTTAAAAGCTGTTGACAGGGTTGGGTTTATTGCAGGTATGCAAAGAAGGTTAACACTAGAAGATCAATCAACATAACTGGCCATATGTAAGAGTCAAGGAATTCTAGGAAAATAGAAAATTCTATCAATATTTAATACAGAGGGAATTTCATGCAGGGGCTGATTCCACAAGCGATGGAAAAGCCAAATGACGGAGAGTTGGAGAACCCAATAATTAGCCACACGAAGAAGTCAATCTCACTTCTAGGTGTGAAGGAGAAACAGGAATTTAGCATTAATGGAGCCTAGGTATTGGGTTCAACAGGATCTGGAATCATGCTGGGACTATCTGATGGTGGCTGGAGCCATGGAAAATGTAGCCCTGAAGGAGAATTCACTTGATGCCGAAGAAGGAGGAGAAAAACCTCTAATCACTCTATCTTCCTGAACGAAAATGGCAGCCAAATGTTGGTGAGCCTAGGAATTAGAGTCTTCAGGAGTCAAATACTGTATAGTGTAGAGCAGAGTAGGAGAAAATGAGACATGGATCTGGGAGCACATAGTCCCAGGGATGGCTAACTACAGCAACAGATTGAATGAGACAAATCATATCTACACTAAACTTATCAATATTTTTAAAATTTTAAGTTTCGGTGAGTACAAGTTAAATTTTGTTGTATTTATATATTATATAGTGGTGAAGTCTGGGCTTTTTATGTACCCATCACCTGAGTAATGTACACTGTGCCCCATGGGTAATTTTCCTTGCCTCACTTCCTCCCACCCTCACCCTTTGGAGTCTTCAATCTCCATTATACCACTCCGTGTGCCCTTATGTAGCCATAGTTTAGTTCCCACTTATAAGCAGGAATATGGAGCATTTATTTTTCTGTTCCAGAGTTACTTCACTTAGGATAATGTTCTCCAGTTCCATCCAACATGCTGCAAAAGACATTATTTCACTCTTTTTTATTGTTGAATAGTACTCCATGGTTTGTGTGTGGTGTGTGTGTGTGTTTGTATATATGTATATATAAATATATCGATTTCTTAATCCATTCAGTTGATGGACACTTAGGTAGATTCCATATTTTTGCAATGGTGAATTGTGCTGTGATAAACATATGAGTAGAGATGTCTTTTGAATGTAATGATTTCTTTTCCTCTGGGTAGATACCCAGTACGGGGTTTGCAGGATCAATAGTAGATCTACTTTTAGTTCTTTGAGAAAGTTTCATACAAATTTACATTCCCGGCAAGAGTGTATACGTGTTTCATTTTCATTGCATCCACACTAACAACTAATGCTTTTATGACTGTTTAACAATGGCCATTCTAATTGGAGTAAGATGGTATCTTATTGTGGTTTTAAGTTGCATTTCTCTGGTTACAGTAAATTTAAACATAGCTGTATTTAATAAAAATTGACATACATTCCCAACAAAAGTTATATTTCTCAAAGTATAAAATTTTTTCTACCCCATCCTCTCCCACAATGTATAAAATTTATACCCATGAGTCTATGCTGATACATAAATAACTGAATCAATGGAGGAGAATAGATAAATCTGAGCAGAAGAATTACAAATCAGTTATGTAGATATTCCATACTTTTCAAGTGTTGGCTGGGCACAGTGACTTCCTTACCAAGAAAATACAGTATGGAAAAGGGGGAAAAGAGGAAGTTTACTTCGGGGAAGCCTGAAAAACGCTCCCTCTGCCAGGTGCTCAAGATTGATATCCACAGTGATAAGTGTCAGGTGGGTGGGAGGGGGAAGGAGGGGATGGATAAATTCCGACCTAATGCGTGCAGTCTGTTGTCTGGGGGATGGGCAGGCTTGTGGCTCTGACTTGGGTGGTGCAAAGGCAGGATATGTAACCAAAGCATTTGCACCCCCGTATCATTCTGAAATAAAACAAAAACAGTGATAAGACATTGCTGATAGTATGTATCATTGATATGATGTCATGAGAATAGCACTATATCTCTGTGATTCTCCCCTTTCCAAACCCATAATACCAAGCTAATCATGACAAAATCATCAGCAAAATTCCAAGAGAGGGACATCCTACAATATGCCTGACTAGTACTCTTCAAAACTGTCACGGTCATCAAAAACAAGGAATGCCTGAGAAACTGTCGTAGCCAAGAGAAGTCTAAGAAGGCTCAAGGTGTAAGTATCCTGTAGAATCTTGGATAGTATCCTGGAACAGAGAAAAAGACATTAAGTAATGACTAAGGAAATCTAAAGAAAGTGTGGACTTTTGTTAATAACATTGTATCACTATTGGTTCATTAGTTGTAAACAATGTACCAACCTAAACTGTTAATTAAGAGGGGAAAGGAAATGTGGGCCGTGGACGAACTCTCTGTGCTATATTTGCAATTTTTCTGTAAATCCAACACTATTCTAAAATAAAAAGCTTGTTAAAATGGAAAAAAGGAAAAGTTAACAAGATAAAGGATATGTGTGAAAAACCTACAGCAAACATGGTACACATATGGGGAGATTTGAAAACTTTTGCTTTGAAACTGAGGATTAGACAAGGATGCCTCCCATTACCATTTCTCTTCAATATTTTGATGGAGATACTGTCCAGTGCAGTAATAAGAAGCAGAAAAAAATAAAGGAGATAGCAATCATAAAATAAGAAATAAATTGTTCGTGATTAACAGAGGATTAGACTTTGTGTGAAGAAAATCCAAAAGAACTATGGTTAAATTATTCAGTCAAAAAAAGTGAATGTCAAGGTGGCTTGGTATAACATCAATATACAAAGTAAACTTTGTTTCTGCAGAAACAAATAGTATAAAATGAAAATGAAAGTCAGCAAAATGTGGCTTGTAACCTGTCATACCATAATATTAAATATTGAGGGGTAAATCTGGCAAAAGCACGTTTAGGAACTCTATGGAAAAATATAAAAACACTGTTTAGATAAATTAATAAACACCTAACTAAAAATAAAGTATAGTATGATCATGGATATGAAGATTCAGTTGGATAAAGATGTTAATTCTCCTTGATTAATCTACAGATTTACTGTCATCTAAATAAAAACCCCAAAGGTTTTGTGGGTGAATATGTCTTTTATGTGCATATCTGTGTGAAATGTGACCCAATGGAGTGTAATGTTTAAATTGGCATGCAACAAGCCAAGCATAGCCAAGACAGCCTTGAAGGAATATAGGAAGATAAAACTAGTTACTCTACCAGATGAGTAAGAATTATTAAAATGCTAGAGTAATTAAGTTTGTGGTATGTGTGCCATGGTTGACAAGCAGATCCATGGAAATAGCATACTGTTGAAACAGATAGGCTTATATATAGACCGTTGATTTATGGAAAAGGTGCAACTGCAGAACAGTGGGGGAATCACAGTAGTTTTAGTAAATGACACTGAAACAACTCAATCTCCATGTAGAAACCCCAAGGCAACTGGAATTCTTCTGAAACTACATAAAAATCAATTGCAGAGGGACTAAAGATCTACTTTTTTGACCATAGTTATAAAAAATTTCAAAACACATGAGAAACTATATTGAATAGTTGAATGAACCTCGCATTGTGGGTGAAGTAGCACATTGAAAATGCTGGAGGGGGAAGGACTGAAAGAGTCTGCGGACATGATTTAGTGCCAGAAGGGATGGAGATGATATGATCTGGGGAGAAAGAGAAGAAATGGCAGCTCCTTCTGCTCCCTGTCTCTGACACAGATGGCCTTTCTACCTTCATGGCCTTCATTTTCAAAGAGTTGGACCTGGTAGCTAGAGGCAGCTTGAGAGAAGGCTACCTGGACCAATGATGTGCTCATTCCACCTACCACCGCAAGCCCTGCTGGCTGCTAGAGCTCTGGTGCTCCAACAAGTGTGACTTGATGTAGGAGTCCAGAAACTCCTGACAAGGGATGTTGGACTGACACCCTGACCAGGCCCAGGAGGACTTTACTAGCTTAGAGGCAAGGCCAGGTTTTCCACATGTGTTGGGAGCAGAGTACAGCTTTCCTCCTCACCTGGATGAGAGCTCTTGCTGGAGAGAGGAGGGGCTTGGGGGCTTTGTCCACTCTCTTTGTTTGGCTCATTTCAGGGTGTACCACAGATGCTGCTCTGTTGCAGAAACCCATCTCTGCACACCCCTGCTAATAGAATTTGTAGTACTTGATGGAGTAAAGGAGGGTATCTCTCCTTCCTGAGGTCAGAGGTACTCTAAATGTGGAGGGGTAAGTATCATGGGATGACATTGAACTCAGTTCCAGTGGGCCAGGGAAATCCAGAGATACCAGTGGGAGGACTTCCCTTACCAGCACGGGAATTACCACCAGTCTGGGGAGGATTCTCCTAACAGTGTCTTCTAACAGTGTCTCCTAACAGAGTAGACGTTTTAATTTTAATAATGTCTAACTTATCAATTTTTTCTTTCATGAGTCATGCCTTTGGTGTTGTATCTAAGAAGTCATTGCCAAATCCAAGGTCACCTTGATTTTCTTCCATGTTACCTTTCAGAAGCTTTATACCCTTGTGCTTTACATTTAGGTCTAGGATCCATTTTGAGTAAACTTTGTGAAAGTTGCACAGCAAGTGTCTTTCTCCTTGCTGAGGTCTGGGGTACTGTAAATGTGTAGAGGACAGGCATCGTGGGATGACATTAAACTCATTTCAAGTGGGCAGGGGGGCTCCAGGGATACCAGTGGGGGAGCCTGCTGCAGCAGGACATGAACTGTCACCAGTCTGCAGAGGGGTGTTGGGGAAATGTCTTAGTGAAGACCCTCTAACATTAAAATGGTACTATAATGAGATTTGGAGCTCCTGATTTGAAAGGCTTTAGATTCGCAGTCAGTCTCTGCATGAGAATGGGGTCACCCAAAATGGAGCCACAGGGTGGCTGACGGGCCCTTTAGGAGGGAGAGCACCACCTCGATTATTCCATCTACCCAAGAGTAGTTGGTGGCCCAGATCAAAACTCGCTCCCACCTCTGCTCCACATACTTCCTTTCAGCTGCTCTCACTCTGGACAGGGGCCTCGGCAGAATTTAGGAATGCCAAGACTCCAGAAGAGGTTGACTTATGGTTCTGAGAGAGATTTCACTGAAGGCCTGGGTCATCTCCAGATCCACTCTGTTCAGGACCAACTCAGCTGTTGTGGAGTTGAGCTTGCTTTCTTCCTCAGCTTCAGCTTTAGCATCTTGGGTGCATTAGACTTTCTTGCAGCCAGAATAATATATATAACTTGTGATGGTTAATTTTAGATGTGGAATTGACTAGGTTAAGGGATACTCCGGTAATTGGTGAAGCATTATTTCTGGGTGTGTCTTTGAGGTGTTTCTAGAGGAAGTTGGCATTCAAATTAGTGGACTAAGTAATCAAGATTTGTCCTCACCTAGCGTGGCTAGGCATGATCTAATTGGCTGAGGCCCAGATGGAACAAAAAGGCAGAGTAAAGAAAAGTTTGTTCTCTCTCTCTCTCTCTCTCTCTGTTCCAGAGGTGGGACACCCTTCTTCTCCTGGCTTTGGACATCAGAACTTGAGGTCTCTGGCCTTTGGACTCTTGGATTGCAGCAGCATCTGCTCTGGGATCTTGGGCCTTTGTCCTCAGACTGAGAGTCATACCATCTGCTTCCCTGGTTGTAAGGCCTTCAGACTTGTACTGAGCCATGCTGCTGCCTCCCTTGTTCTGCAGCTTGCAGACGGCCTGTTGTGGGACTTCTCAGCCTCCAAAACTGCATTAGCCAATTCCCTTGATCAATCTTCTCTCATATATTTGTGTCTATCTGTCTATGAATCCTATTGGGTATGTCTCTCTGGGTAATCCTGACTCATACACAACCTTTGATGTTATGGTGGAAAGCTTACACAATAAAGCTCTGCTCCCGTTCCTGGAGAGAGCTGGGGTCCGAGATTCACTCCTGGCCCCTGTGACCTCTGGGATTTTGGTACTATGTCCCATCAGAAATAGCAAAAGGGTTGTTTTTCCTTTTTTCCTTTTCTTGGGGGAAAGGGATGAGGGGGATGACTGCCTGGAGCTCCTTCTGTGCACTACCCACAGTAGATAGCTCACTGATGAAGGCTATATTTTGGAAATTCAGCATATGTTGACGGCTTATGTGTCAAGGCTAAAAATGAGAAGACTACTACAAAAAGGGGCCTGAGATTTGCAACAACATGGATGGAACTAGAGAACATTATGTTCAGTGAAATAAGCCACACACAGAAAGACAAACCTTGCACGTTCTCATTCATATGTGTGAGCTAAATAGCAGAAACATATCATGGAAATAGAGTGTATGAAGATGGTCATCAGAGGCTGGGACAGGTCGTGAGGACAGGGGAATAAGTTGGGCATGATTAATGGATGCAAAAATATAGTTAGATGGTAGATAGAATTAACACTATTTCATAGCACAACAAAGTGACTATAGTCAACAGTAAGTTAGGGTATGCTTTAAAATAGCTAGAATAGAAATGTTTCTAACACAAAGAAATGATAAATACCTGAGGTGATGGAAGCCCCAATTACCCTCATTTGATTAATTCACATTCTGTGCCAGTATCAAAACATTGCATGTACCCCATAGAGATACACAATTATGATGTACACACAACAGTAACAACTAAAAGGAAGGCATGAGTACCTCTAAGTGGGAAGAAGAGCAAGCAACAAGCCTTCAAAGACCAAGAGAAAGTACATATTGTTGTTATCAGCACTCTTCAATGGTAAAGGCTCTGCCCTTCCTGGGTACACAGCAAGCTGAATGTCCCAGCCTCTTAGAGTGGGGTCAATGTTAGCAGTCCTAGCTAATGAATTGTGAGTGTAAGTGAGGTGTTTTCCTTCTGACAGTAGCATTGAATTACTTGTGCAAGCCCCGCTATGTTTCCGTCTCCCTGTCATGAAGATTGCAGAAAGACACATCAATAGCTATCATGAGCAGAAGCTCCCCCAGTGACCTGAATTAGACACACAGTAAGAGAAGAAAATGAACATTTCTTGGGCGAATTTACTGGGACTTTGAGATGTTCACCAGAGCAGCACCTAGCATGTGACTGATTATCCAATTCCAAATTGTGCATTTCCATGTAGTTAGCCATTGTCTGGTTGTATGATGGGGCAGAGTCCTTTTTACTCATTGGAGAGGATGCTTGAGTTCTCATTTTTCTCCCCCAAGAATGAGCATATTCCTGTATGGAGAGTGTGTCAGGGTGGGAAGTTTTCCTGAGGCGTGGCCCATATGGAGCTAGAGTAACAGGAGAGGGTCTTTGGTTAGGTGGAACATTTTGTGCTGCAAGACGCAAAGCAACATTAGCAATAGAAAGTTATGTTTGTGTGGTGGCCCTGGAGGTGTATCTTTCTGGTCCCCAGTAGGAAAACCTGCCATCGGGGGCAGCATTACTTGTTGCCCCAGTCTTGTCTGTGCAGAGGCCATGCTTCCCCTGGGGCTGCTCCCATTCAATGACTGGGAGTAGCAGGGATGACAGTGCCAGCCTGTTGCCATCTGAGCAGGATCAGAGGGCACAAGTAAGTGCATGAGCAAATAGTTCAGGCCCCCTAACTACCTAGCACCATAGCACAGCTCCCCTTCCCTACCCTGCATCTGTAGCCATATGGAGGGTCCTTTATGGCCAGCTGAAGCGGGGGAAGTTACAAGCTTAAAATGGCTGGTACTGCATCTTAGGAAGATGAGCGAGTGCTCTTGAAAGAGATTGGTAAGGGAAAATTCTCTCCAGAATTGGCAGAGCTTTGAGGTGTGTTCCTGGCCTGGGGTCAGAGTGGGCTGGCTAGCTTGGAGAGGACTGGAGGAGACTCCCAAGGGCACACAGAATATTGCAGACAGGAGTGAGGTGGGGAAGGATGACAGAGTCCATCATCTCCCATCAATTTTTTTCCTCTTTTCCCCAAGTGGCACTAGAGGGAGACTTTCTAAAAGCTGATGTGTTTCTGCTCCCTTTGTTTCTCCTTGAAAGAACTACCTGTGGAGATATCATTTCTTTCAGGGTGTGTTTTCTAGCCCTTTTGACTTTTTACAGCCATAATCTGGGTCTGTGTATTTGTTTGGACACAGATAAAAAAGTACTCACCATCAAATTGGTTTTATTGATAATCGCCTAAGAGCACATTTAGGAATAACACTGATCAGGTGTCTGGCAGATGTGTGTGGGGGAGGGGATGAGTGTGTACATACATAATGTGTGCAATGCCCACCATCTAAGGGATGGACACGTTTGAAGTTCTGACCTGGGGGAGGGGCGGGGAAAGGGCAATATACATTACCTAAACTTTTGTACCGCCACAATATGCTGAAATGAAAAATAAAAGAGACAAACTCCAAAAGAGAAAAACACGGGGAAGGAAACTGAAATGGGGAGATTTGGAGTCAAGAATGCAGAACTGGATTCCGTGCAGCAAATCTTATATTGGCCTTTGGAACAGTTCATGTTCCAATTCTGACACTGACTCCCTGTGCAGTTCCTGAGCAGCTTCCAGACCACAGGACAGAAACTCATTGGAGTCCCATGGCAAATAGGTCTCTTTTCCCCTACTACTGTTAAGCAGGAAAATAAACTCAAGGTTACTAAGAAATAAGCCAAACCTTTCTCAGTCATATATACCTTACCAATTCCTGTCCTCTCCCACCCTTGTGACCACAACTGGGAGGCGTGCTTGGATTGGGTAAGCAGCACCGTGGCAGCCCGAGGGGCCCCAGGAAGCATGCCAGACTGGGAAGAAGCTGGTAAGGGCTCCTTCACCTGAAGAGTTAGAGAAGCTGGGAAACGGTGGATCCCATTCCCCTCCTCTCATCCCTGCCCTTGGGGTAGTTGTGTAGTCATGCAGGCAGCAAGTGATAGTGGT
Source organism: Eulemur mongoz (assembly GCA_028534055.1). Classification (NCBI taxonomy): domain Eukaryota; kingdom Metazoa; phylum Chordata; class Mammalia; order Primates; family Lemuridae; genus Eulemur; species Eulemur mongoz. The sequence continues at coordinate 6,514,381 of JAPYYL010000031.1, read as the reverse complement.
CTTGTCAGTGTCTGGCCCATCTAAGTGCCACACACTCCACCTGCGGCCACCTTCTGAACCTCGCTTGTCCGCAACAACTTAGCCAGCAGAAGAGCATCCAGCCACTCATGGCAGGTCCCAACAGTGAGAAAACTCTTCCCCACATCCAAGCTGCACCTCCTCTTTCTGCAGGTACATGTGACCCCTCTGGCATGGTAAGCTTTCAGCAGCAGGAGAGCTGCTAGGCATTGAAAGGCAGATTTCTTCCTGTCAGGGTCACAGTAGAATCTGTGGGAAGGTCACGTCGAGCTGACTGCACTGCAAAGGCAGTACCAGTAAGGTCCCAGCTGCAGTGTTTGGTAAGGGAGGCACTGAGGTGTCATTGCCAAACCTCCACCTCACACTGACACTGAACTACAGGGTATGAGTCACAGCAGAGTTCAACTGCTCTCATTGCAACACGTTAGGCAAGATATTGTTTGTAAGGTATAATATTTTATCTAGCTATGTGGATTTATGGAGATATTTACAAGTGGCCTCTCTGCCCTTCCTCTGTGCAATGGATCCTTCATGTGTATGGCTTCCAGACACATCTGAAAGCCCTCTGTTTGTTCCTAGTGCTCCCATCTCCCTTTGTGACGGCCTCGCAAATCAACTGCTCATCCCCCACAGGGCTCAAAACCCACCAGGGTCCTGGAGAACCAAATCCAAGGCAACCAAGCAATGCTTGGGCTCCAGGAAGCCAGCCTTTTTACAGCCACGTGGGGAGCTTCAGACATGAGGCTACTGCTCCCCCTTCAACCTGTATCTCTCGGTGGGGTGTCCAAAATTAAAGAGGGAATCTTATCCAGTCTCTTGGCAACTGTGTTGTTTCTAGGGCTGTCCTATAGGATTTGTATGTGTGTGCGTGTGTGCGTGTGTGTGTGAGCGCACGCACGCGTGCCTCTGTGATTGTGCATGTGAGCATGTGTGGCCATATGTGAGTATGTGCAGGTCTGCATGTGTATAGGCATATACCGATAAATGTGAGAGCCCCACACACATGTCTGCACATGTGGGTGACGGTGTGGGTCTGTGTGAGTGTGTGAGTGTGAGAGGCTATATGCTTTCGCAGAAGGGAGGAAGAGACAAGCTGGGCCCACTGAGGCAGGCAGTCCTGAGGGCACCTTGGCACTTCCCTCTCTCCCCTCTGACTACTGCTTTCCCTGGAAGGGTGGAAGTGGTGAGTTCCAGACTCTAAGTCCAAGGCGGCACTTGGGGCCTCTTGCTGGAGTCCAGCAGCCAACGACCATCCTGGGGTAGGCTACTAAAGTGTGTCCTGCACCCGAATGGGCCACCACCATAGTCCACGCCTGCAGCCATTCCAGGCGATGCCCTGGGGGCTTTGTTACATCACCTGCCTGCCTGTGTCTACCCCAGCTGCCACACGTGTGTCAGAGTTACAAGGCAATGGGATTGGAGTTTAGAGACAGCACCCCGTCCGGTTTGCTGGCCCTCCCACCCCATCATTTGCAGCATGCTTCTTTTTTTCATTGTATCCTTCAGGCCCTCCCCCCAGCCTGTGACTCCCAAGCATGTCCACCCAAAACAAGGCAAGATGCTCTGCACTTGTAGCTGATCCCAAGGACTGAGCATTTCCTACCTCAAGGCACTAAATTACCACTCCTCAGAACTACATTCATGTCCTCTGACTCCTCTGTCCAGGAGACAGCACAGATGGGTGAAAGGAGGGGACAAGGACTGGATGGGGACCAGGAGATGCCAGTCCCTGGAACAGGGAATTGCAGAGAAACAGTCCATTAACCAGTGCAGCCAAAGGGCGCCCCATATGTGGGAACAGGCCAAAGGAATTCTGGTGCTTCTGGAAGGGCCGCCAATATGTTGTCAGGTGCATTTTGCTTCACGCTCATTCAAACCAGATTAACACAGGTGTGCACACATGCACTCACACACACTCACACACACTTAGCATATACACATACGTATATGCACAAGCACACACATACGTAAGCCACACTTTCACGGGGATGCATCCACATGCACACGTCCATACATTGTTGCACATATGCTTGCATGCATGGTAGTATAGATTTACAGCGATAGGCACAGCAGTATACAGCTTCTCAAAATGTTGTACATGCTCCTAGACCTACATTGATACATACAAACACATCCAGGTATACAAGGAAACACAAACACAGAAGCATGTTTAAAGGGAGGTGGGCAGATGGGTGAGTGGCTGCAGGAGAAGCTGCTGAACAAGAATGGGGGGTACAGGTTGAGTGCTTGATTATGCTCACTCCCTCACTGCCTCAATCAATGAGGTGGAGCTGCTTGACAAGCTGAAGCACGGCCAAGCCTACTTCCATTAGGGGCCCTGCTTGGTGGCCAGGCCCATGTTCTCCATCTGCTCATTTCCCACTCCTTGGCTGGCCACCAGCCAGTTCCTGCAGAGACACTGCTGGTACCGGTACCATAGAGTAAGGTTGAGGGCCCAGTAGAGAGGCAGACTCCATGCTTGATTACCCCCTTTTGTGAAGGAGAGAAAAGAAAGGGGAATTCTTTGGTTTAGAGAGTTAGGAGAAGGAAGAGCGAGTGGGGTGGCTCTACCACTCACTGTCTGCACGCCCTCAAGCATGGCAAACAAGCTCTGTTTGTTTTCCTTGTGACACTGGGAACAATGTGCTTTGCCTTTACTGGCTTGCGGGGCTCCTGTGAGGGTCATGTGGTGTGGTGAGTCAGTGAACTTGTTGACACTATGCACTAGACAATAGAAAGGATTAGTATATAGATTTACAGTAGATGTTCATCTGCTAATCTGAGTCAGATGGTGAACCCCCAAGTCTGAACTTTCCTAACCCTAGTGCTTATTTCCGAGTGCTTACTCTGGGATTCATGATCAACTCAGCGTCTGATAGCAAGTGAACTGCCAACTCAGACAGATGTACCAAGTCCCTGGTGGCAGGCATTCTGTAGCAGAAGTACAGGCAAGAGTTGTTCCTGTACCTCCAAAGAGGCCAGCTCAACAGTGTCATCTCCAACTTGGCCTTGCCCCCTGCCCCACTGCAAGCTCCTGTTGGGTGTGTGCTCCATCACTTACCCTGACAGGTCACTGTGCAGCCTCACCCACCTATGTTCCCCACCCCCCAACCCTGCACCACCATGCCGAATTCTAAATATGGCAAAAAGCGTGGGAAAAAGGCACTTACAAATGCTCCCTGAGTTCCCCATGGCCAGTTCCCAGAACTTCCAAGCCATTGCTGGCCCTTCCCCTGTGTACCTCAGCCCAACCCTGCTTGACTTTTTCCTATAAAGCCATAAGCAGAGGGTTAACAAAGTCTGTAATCCCTAGGAGGAAAAAAAAAGAAAGAAAAAGAAAAAGAAAAAAGAAAGAAAGGAAGAGAAAAAGTCATGAAAAAGAAAGTTTGACAACTCAGGGGAACAGAAAAGCTCCAGAAACGTTTGTGACCAGGATTAGATCCTTCCCCTGTCCCCAAACCCGGCTGCCCCCTGTACTCTAAACATTCCCAGGGGCCTTTCCATGCTTACTAGCTGGGGGAAGTGTTTGGAAAGGTGAGCACCTTCTAGCAGGAGAGGAAATCAATGTACTCCTTACCTCCAACTCCTCCTCAGTCCCTTCCTTTCCAGCCAGAATACATGCTTTCCAATCACTCTCCACCTCATGCTTATAAAGAGAAGTGTGGAACTGATCAGATTGCCCAGAAAGCCACAAAATAAAATGAAGGAAGGAGAGAGGGAAAAATAAAACCAAAAGAAACCATAAAGGAGCAGAGCACAGTGTCCCTGCTGCTCTGCAGCCACTGGGACCTAATAGATGTGGTACACCCCATAAGCAATATTGAACAACACAAAGGCCAGAGGGAAGAGGAACTGGGTCCACTTGTCAACCTTAGGGATGTAGTCGGGTTTAAAGAGACCAAAGGAGAACTCTTCGGTGAAGGCGCATCCAGGGCTCATGGGGCACTGTCCTCAGACTCTGAGCTACTGTCCTTGTTTTGGCCACTGGCCATGAGGTCATCATTATCCAGGCTCCAGATACTATTAGCATCACACTCGGGCTACTCCTCAAGGCCAAGGCAGCTGCTCTCAACATTGACGTCATCGTGTAAGCTATGGATCTCCTCCAGCTCACGGTTTGCTTCTCGCACACATACCTGGCCATGGTGAAGCATGGGCCGCCCACTGTGGCCAGGGTCATGGCTCTCGTGTGAGCTCAAGCTCCCATCAGAGTCTTCAGAGTCATGAGTCTCAGCAAGGCCATGGGCTTTGGAACGGTTGCAGATTTCTGTAGGAATGACACTGTCACCGTTCTGAAAAGCGTTAAAGCGAACACCGTATCCAAGGTGGCCCTGCTCTGAGGTGGAGAGGAAATAGCTCAGGCTTTCTGCAGTGGCCAGCAGGGCCTGACCTGAGAGAGAAGTGAGTGGGCTGAGGCTTTTCGAGGTGGCCAGCTGGGCCTGCTCAGAGATGGATGTCAGAGAACCGAGGCTTTCTGGGATTGCCAGGGGGGCCTGAGTCGGGGTGGCGGGAAGAGAGCTGACTCCATCTTCCATGATAATCAGGCCATCCTTTGAGGAGATAATGGATAGGCTCATCCGTTTCCTGTGGCCTATGTAGCTATGCACGGAGGCAGAAAGAGGAGAGGGGCTTTCCTCATCAGCACTTGCATTATTACTGTTGATCTATTGACAGACAGAGCCGTCTCCTCTCGGGTCTCTGGTGTGCAGGGGGATGAAGAACAGGACCAAGAGGCTGTCAGTATGCAAGTGAAGGGCCTGGCGGCTGTGAAGCTGATGCCTGCCTGGGGGCAGTTGCTCCCTTGGCAGCACTGTGTGGTGGGTGGAGGCCTGCTCAGGCAGGCAGGGATAGGCTCTCTGAGAGATGGGACTTTATTGGACATTAATTTACCACCCATAGCAAGAGCCTCAGCACTGCCTTGGGAGTCATAAGTGCCAAAGAAGGCAGGGTAGGCAGGCCAACCTCTCTGGTGTCTGTTTTCCTTTCAGCCACCCTCTGCCCATCTTCCATTCCAGCTTCATTACCTGCCCTGGACGCATGCAAAGATGACCAAATTTGGTCCAAAGCTCTGCAGAAATTTAGCCTTGCCGTGTACTTGCTTTGTGACCTTGGACAATGATCCTGTGTCAAGCAGTGATGATAAAGAGTCTTACCTCCTCATTACCTGTTCATGTGTGCGTGTGTGTGTGCACGCACACGTGTGCTTTGTATCTGTGTGTCTGGGGATTAAAGGAACTAAGAAATGCGGAAGGGTCAAAAGCGCTAAGCTAGGGCTTGAGATGTGCTCAGGAAAAGCTGATTGTCATTCAAAAAGTCAAACCTGCACGTTCCCCACCACCACTTCATGGTACCAGTAGTGGGCAATGACTCTTCATGGCCTCCTGCATTGCCTATGGTGGCGCTGAGGTCCCTAGCTGTAGAAAAGATAGTTAATGTAGACATACTCCAGCCGGGACAGAAATATGAAGAACAAGCACACGAGGATATAGATGTCGATGGCCTGACCTAGGAAATGTGAGGGAGCTTATCCCGCAGATGACACTCAATGGTGGTCAGGATGAGCATCGAAGTGAGAGCTACAAACAGAACGGCACCGGCTCAGTCTCCTCTGGTGGCTGAGCTTTCTGGCAAGCCACTGGGCCCGTGGCCATCTCTGGAGTGAGGAGGGCACTCAGCAAAAGCCTTCACCTCTATGGGCCAGGGAGTGCCTTTGTTGAAGTGCTTGGTTTTTCCTCCTCCGCCATCTTGAAACCCAGCCTCTGCCTCAACCGTCCATGGCATCCTATCGCTCTTAAGGTCAAGTGCCCAAACCCCAGCCACGGCGGTTTCTCAGTGATTAACACCTGTGGTTCCCCCTTGCCCTGTGCTTGTCCCTTCCCCTTTTGCCTTCCTTTGTTCCCTGGGAAAAGTTTGTGAGCCCTAAACTATAACACAAGTGCAAAGGTTTAGTCCCGAAGTATCTCCTGAGGAAGGAGGCCGAGAATTCTGCCCCAAAGGTGGTGAAGAGAAAGCAGACCTAGATCTGGGGCCCCTTAGAGGCTTCTTCAGGGCAGCTGCTCTTGAAGCCCTGCTGCCTGGTAAGGGGCTCTGACACCTTGACTAAATCAATGTTTATTGTGTTGTATTTCTGATCTAAATGTGTGACTTCTCCATTTACTTATGGACTCAACAAACTATGAATTCAGGTACTTTGGGCACAACATACCAGGATTCCAAGTCTAGTGTGTTTTTCACACCTGCTTCCAATGTCAGTCTCTTCACCAGGGCTTGGCCGAGCACTTACACACATGCCTACCAGAAAAGCCCTTGCTTCCTTAAGTACGCAGTCACATGCTGCACCAGGTACCACTCCCTTACACTCTCGTTTTTTATTCAGAGGAAGACAATGCACGCTCCACCCTGAGAAGGAGACAAGATGTACCAATTGTCACCCTGGCTGCAGAAGAATCATAGTTCATCCAAAACGATATCCAGGAGAGAATAGTGGTGATGACCATAGGCCAGTAGACCTGCACAAGGTAGCTGTTGATTTCCCTTTGGACCTGGAACTTGAGTATCAGGTGCATGTAGCACCCTGGAAAGGAGAAACACTGATGTCAGGGTGGCAGAGCCTGGGGGCTTTCCAGGGTGGAGAGGCACACAATGGAGGGGGCGGTGACTGATGGGCAGGTCAGCCTCTAATTCTCTCCATTGATGGGCATCCCACCTGAGAAGACCAGTGAGACTGGCACATCTCAGCAGGCCCACAAGGCAGAGTAAGTTTGCTCTCTCCTGTTCTTTTCTCACTTGCTCCATGGTAGCTGACATCTGGGAATGGGAGAGGCAAGAGATGGCTCCAAGCTGTAAACAGATGGAGGCTGAGAGGCCAGCCCTGAGAGAAGCATGAGTCCTTTATACCTGCAGAGCCTGGTCAACTGGGCCCAGGGCTTCCACAGCCCTTCCTCACTTGCACAGGGCAAGCTGTTGGGGCTTTATCAAGGGGGCCTGGCAGGCGTGCAGAACCAGTGGGAAATGGGAAGAGAGGCAGCAAAGAGTATAGTGGTCCTAGGCAGAGGCCACTGGGAGTTTATGGGAATGCAAAGGGGACAAGGGAGAGGAGAGAAGGAAGGGGTGGGACCAACCTGTGTAGAAATACACCTCCTTTCTTGTAATCATCCTCCCCAGGAAAGAGAACTGAGGGACTTCCAGCTTCTCAGCCATGTGGATGGCACACCTGTTGCCTTCCTAGAGTATCATCATGTCTTCAACTGTGTATCCATCTGCAAAGAGGAGAGAAATAGAGAGTCTCAGAAAATGGTCACAGGCAGATTTCACACCAGAGTAGTCTGAAAACCAAAGGATGGCTAGAACTTGCCATTTTGGGGGGTCCTTTATGCTTTGTTGAGCCTGAGCACTGGGGAAAGAGAACTCTGACTTTGGAGTTTTTTAGCCAGAAAGGAAAGCACAGCAAAGGCACGCTAAAAGCTGCCACCCACCAGCTTGTGCACCATTTCCCAATAGTGGGTGTCATTTCCCAAGAGGACGACTCACACCCTAAAGGCCATGTGCTCCCAGATGCCATATATACACCCACATCAGTCAGTGAATCAATCACCTATCATGGGTATCTACCACCTGTCTTTCTTTATCTCCATCACCTATGTGTTTAGGAGAGAGAGAGTGGAGAGAAGAAGAGGGGGTTGAGGTGTGTTGTCCCACTCACTGTCAGTTCCACCTTTGGTTTCCCAATTGCCACAGCTCGAGGTGGGAAGAGGGTCCATAGGAGATGAACGTACAGCTTTCCACCTCCAGCTTGCAGGCCTGCTTGTCCAGAGGGAATTTGTGCGGATCTAGGGAACAAGCTGCTGTGGTGATGAGTCTGTAAAGGAAAACAAAAAGGAAGGGCAATGTGTGCCCAGCCCAGGCAAGCAACCACTCGTGAGAGAACTGCAGGGCTGTGGAGGGAAGCGTGACCCAAGGACCGACCCACCTGTGGGCAGGAGGTGGGGCACTTGTGCGTGACAGAGACATGAGAGACCTGGCAGGACTTAAACAAGGAGCAGATGTGTGGCACGTCAGAGAACCGCAGGTTGTCAGCATGGGGAAGGCCCTTGAGAGAACCGAATGGGGAGATGGGAGGAGACTGGTGCTTGCTAAGGAAGCACATGAGGGTCCATGAGTAAGGATTCGAAGAGAGGGTGGACAAGATTTCAACTCATGGAAAGGAGGAAGGGGCCACTCCAGACATAAGGAACAGCAGAAGTCAAGGAGCCTATGGGAATCTCTGAAAGTTCCACTTTGACTACTGGATAGGGTGAGTGAGGGGGG
>JAPYYL010000031.1:6467802-6505556 GCA_028534055.1 Eulemur mongoz | reverse complement strand
GCTTGCTAAGGAAGCACATGAGGGTCCATGAGTAAGGATTCGAAGAGAGGGTGGACAAGATTTCAACTCATGGAAAGGAGGAAGGGGCCACTCCAGACATAAGGAACAGCAGAAGTCAAGGAGCCTATGGGAATCTCTGAAAGTTCCACTTTGACTACTGGATAGGGTGAGTGAGGGGGGGCCAATGCAAGACGGGTTCGTGTGGCCCTTAGAATTTTTTTGTGGCATATTCAGCGGAAGCAGGAAGCCTGGTGGGACATCCCAAGCACCCTAGGGGGACTCACCAGATGCCATACAGCACCGTTCTATCTGGGTGAAGCTGAAACATGCAATTTTCCACAGTCACATCATGGACGTAAGCATCTTTGCTCTTCACAAAATAGCAGTCAGGGACCCATGCATATTCTTCTTTTTAATTCAAATTAATTACGTATAGTTTGAATATCAGTCCTCCACACTGTAAATACATTAGTCTATTCTGACTTATCCTTTCACACTCGTCATAGGGGTTTTGTTTGCTTTGCAAAATAGAAGTTCTAGGAGTTCTGGCTAAACAGAGTTTTCATATAGTCAGAGTTACCAGTATTTATTTTTATGGTTTGTGTTTTCTGTGTCTTTGGAAAGAAATCCTTACCCACTCCAAGACATAAAAAGAGTGTCCTATATGATCTTATAAAAGCTTCCGAAGCCTTTTGCTTTTCAGTGAATAATCCATCTGGAACTGAATTTTTGGATATAGTGTGATGTAGTGGTTCTAGTAACTGATATTTTTTTTTAATTCCAGGTGTCTGTAGTTTGAAAAATCTACATTGTTCCTCCACGTGATTTCTGTCATGAGTCAGAACAGCTAGAATTGGCTTATAACCCTGCTCCTTGTACCACGACCCCTGTCTCCAGCCCCATGGCTGGAACTGCCATACTTACCATATTCGTTTCTGATATCTGTTGAATGCTGGAGAGATAGACAGATATTCTCACAGGCATGGGGGCACCTATGACACAGGAGATGGTTTGACATGAAGGGTAGAATATGGAGAACAGCACAGACTCAGGAGCCAGACTGCCTGGCTCTGAACCTGCTTTGACACTTGTTACCTGTGTGACCCTGAGTAAGTCACCTGACCACTCTGAGCCTTAGCTTCCTCATGGACAAAAGGGGGATAATGACATCACTGATCTCATAGTCAATGCAGGTCAAGCACTTAGAGCAGGGTGGACCCATGATATGCTGAAAGGAAGGGGCAAGGGCAAAACAGAGGAATGAAGGTGTGAAACACTCTTTTCTAAATATTTCCTGATAAAAAACTGAAGAGAATGAGCCCCCAAACAAGATTCACGGTTGTGTGTGCGTGCATGTTTGTGTTAGTGCACATGTACCTGTGTGTGATTGTTTGAGCTGCGTGTGAATGTATGTGGGCATGTCCATGTATGAGTGTTTTTGTGTGCAGGTGAATGTGTCGGTGTGTGTGAGACACGTCTGTGCATTTGTGAGCATGTGAGCATGTCTGTGCGTAAGTGTTTGTGTTGTGTGGGACTGAATGTATGAGCATGTCCATAAAGATGAGTGTCCTCTTGTGGAAGTGGGAGGGAGTGTGGGAATGTATGGATATGTCTGTGGGTCAGCCATTGCTCCATGTATTTGGCAACAGCCTTTGACCACAAGCAATAAAACCAGACAGTGACAGGAGACCGGCACTGACTGTTCTGGCCTCAAAAATAGCTGCTTGTCAGATGACAAGCTCGATTTCATTTTTCTATGATCATATCTTGTCCCTGACCCCAGATGGCACCCTATGAGCCATTTTTTGCCGTATTTACTCTGAACTCTTTCTCCTAAGCCTCTGGGTACCATTAAGCCTCTGCATATCTTCATGTGTGCAATATCCCTTTATTTCCTGTCTCATCTTAGCAGACTCCTTATTCTATAAGATCCAGCTTACCTGTCACATGCCCTAGGGAATCAATCTTTCTTACTTTCCCTCTCCCCCCCCCTCTTTTGTAGAGATGAGGTCTTGCTCTGTTGCCCCAGGATGGTGTGCAGTGGCATGATCATATCTCACTGGACATCAATGTCCAAGGCTCAAGTGATCCTTTTGTCTCAGCCTGCTGAATACCTAGGACTACAGGTGTGCTCAGCTACACCCGGCTAATTTTTCTTATTTTTTGTAGAGACAGGGTCTTCTTATGTAGGCCAGGCTGGTCGTGAACTCCTAGTCTCAAGTGATCCTGTGGCCTCAGCCTCCCAAAGTGCTGGGATCACAGGTGTGGGCCATTGTGCCAGGCTAAGGGTGATCTTTAGGGACTCCTCTAGGCTGGACCTGCACTCCTGTTTGTGCTCCCCTAGCACTTGTCCCTGTCTTCTTTCTCATAGCTGTTGTCCTGCCAGATTATAAAGGTCATCTACGCCATTGACCTTGTGCTTCAACTCTGTATCCTCAGTGTCCAGCATGTGGTGTGGACAGAGTTGGCATACTATGCACAGAAGCCTCGGAGCAGAGAGGTAGGATTTCTATGTAGAAACACACCTACCATTTTGACTAGCATCATGGTTGTGTGGGAGTGCATATTTGTTAATTTTTTTTTCAGTCTTGACACCTAAGATCTGTGCAGTTTATTGCATGTACATTACACCTCAACAAAACACCATTAACCAAAAAATTTTCTTTAAAAAGGAAACGGAAGAAAAAGTCTCCCTAACTATCTGCCATTGATTTGGCTTTCTACAAGAGGAGCATGTTTTCTCTGGGATTGAAAGGAGAATCAAAGAGAGCTGAAATGTTCCTCTACAAAAAGGCAACAGAATCTGGGACCTCCTGGTGCAGTCACTTTCCTACTAAAGGAAGGCTGTCCCCTTGATGGTGAAGTGTACGGGAACACCACGTGGCTGCCACCTTGGTGAGTGACACTTTTCAAAGGCCGTTCATACCTTCTCATTTATTTGGTCTTTAAGACAGTAAGTGTTGATATGGTACCAGAGTCTTTCTGTCAAGATAACCAGCCAGGGTGGTCGTCTCAGCCTGGGGCAGTGGTGTAAGCCACAGAGAAGCTTTTAGAAATGGGAACATGAGGCAGAATGTGCTGGTGATGAGCCTGTGGTCCGAAGACCTGTCCAGGAAGTTCCTTAGCCCTCAGGGGAGAACAGGGATGGGTGTTCCCAGGAAAGGGCCCCCAGTGTTGTGAACTGGGTGAACTGGGGTGCAGTCCCTCCCAGGCCAGCCAAGTTGAAAATATGGGTCTAGAGCTGGGAAAAAGTGAGCTCAAGTCCTGGCATGGCCACCTCATAGCTTGTGTGGCCCTGAGTGAGACATTTAGCCCCTGAGAGTCCTGAATCCCTCCCCTGTGAAATAGTCCTAGTACTTACTTTGGGGTGTGGGAGGAGGGAGGCAGCCTCTGCTGGTCTGCTTAGGCTACTGTAACAAAGCACCACAGACTGGATGTCCTGAACCACAGATGTTTATCGCCTCCAAGCATTTCAATTCAGTGACAGCAAAGCATTAACTCACGGGTGTGGAGCCCTTGTAAGTAGGGGACCTGCACAACCATGCCACCGACGTTGGTTCTAATCTTGGGCCTGCTTCTTTTTTTTTTTTTTTTTTTTATTTTTGAGACAGAGTCTCACTCTCTTGCCTGGACTAGAATGCTGTGGCATCAGCCTAGCTCACAGCAACTTCAAACTCCTGGGCTCAAGTGATCTTCCTACCATGACACCATGCCCAGCTAATTTTTTTATTTTTAGTTGTTTGGGTAATTTCTTTCCATTTATGGTAGAGATGGGGTCTCGCTCTTGCTAAGGCTGGTCTCGAACTCCTAAGCCCAAGCAATCCTCCTGCCTCAGCCTCCCAGAGTGCAAGGATTACAGGCATGAGCCACCTTGCCCAGCCCCACCTGCTCTTGAAACCAATCATGTGTGTGCTACAGTATCACCTTGAGAAAGGCTTTAGAAACATCCAAGTGCTGGACTTGAATATTGAGAGCTTCCTGAAGTCACGTGTCTTCCACTTCCTAGCACTGGGGCACTTTTGGACTTTTCAAATGAGTTTGATTTCCCTCAGTGCTCCCTCCTCATTCCTGGCTCAAGATCCCTTCACCCAGTGTACGGCATCCTTTCACGTTGGTGTCCTGAAAGGATCGGAGTCAAGGGGGACCATCCATCCCTTGGAGTTCAGACCCACAGCTCTGCTTGTGCCTCTGCTCTGGGGCTGGTACAGTTTTGCTCATCCTGCAGCCTGGGGAATCCTAGTGTTCCATAGCAGCAAGATCCATCTGGAGATGTTGCTAGGGAAACCCTGAGATTTCCATAGCAACCGAGGGCACACCGAGCATCTCTGCTCTCACAGCTGCATATATGTTGTGTCAGCAGAGACGGGGAAGGGAGCAGATCAGCTACTGCCAATGGGGGCCAGAGCTTGGCTTTCTGAATCTCATTACTTGCACAGACAAACAGGGGTAAATGGGTCATCATGGGCAGGGCCACTCCTCTAGGCTGATAGTCCTTCCTCACCCAGAAGTCTCTAAGAGATGGCTGGTCAATTTGGAGTTGTGCAGTACACTGGGCTCCCACAGCACCTGATGCCCCTGGCACAGAAATCACCAGACCACACTGTATCTCTGCATCCGTGTGTCCTCACACCCCTTTCTTCATGGGCTGCTGTGTTCCCGGTGCCCAGCACAGGGCAGGGATTGTGAATCTTCTCCTTGGTTTTCTGGAGGAAGCCTGCAGGTCTCTTCTCAGAATAATGATTTTGAATGAAATATAATAGGCAGGAATACAAAAGAAAGAACTTTTATTGAAATACACTCATCAGAATATTTCTAAACCTGTAATTGTGATACCATAAAATATATGTGCATCTTCATTAATGTGTTAAATAATAAAATCAAGTGGCAGGTCTAATAACTACTGTAATTTGGAAGTAGGGACAAGTGTAATTATTATATGGAGAGAGCTGCTGCCACCATTACTGTGATATGAAAATACCAGGGATTCCTTTTGGTGACAAAGTGACAAGTACTGCTAATCTTGTTGTGGTTGGTTGCCTGCATTCATTACCCACAATGCTAAATTTCAGTTAGAGGTTAGTGAACACAAAAATGTATTCTTCCTCCATTGAATTCCACAGACTCCCTGAATTTTTGGAGGTTGTGAACTCCAGGTGTGGACATTCCACAGTGCATGAGAGAAGAAATTCATTCCCGGAGGCCTCAGGCAAGTGAGTGCCTCAGCAAAAGGGAGTGAGGCTTTGTTACTCACAGTCAGTCACCCTGCTCCTGCTGATCTCTTCTTTCAACAGTGGAGAAATTTGGGCAAGTGATATTGGGACAACTGGATATCCTTAAGCAAAAGAATGAAGTTGGACCTCACTTTACATGATATACAAAAAATCAACACAAAATCCACCAGAGTCCTAAACAGAAGTGCTAAAACTATACAATGCTTTTCTAGATACCATAGCAAAAATACAGACAACAAAAGAACAAATAGATAAATGGGACTAAATTTAAACTATCTGCAAATCAAAGAAACAATCAACAATGTGAAAGACAGCCCATGGAATGGGAGACAATATTTGCAATTCATGTATGTGATGAAGGGTACTATCTAGAATATATAAAGAACATACACAGCAAAAACAAACATCAATATTAAAACATGATCAAACGACTTGAATACATGTTTTTCCAAAGAAAATATACAAATGACAAAAAAAAAAAAAAAAAAACCCCACAAATGAAAAGATGCTCAACATCACCAATTAATGGGGAAATGCAAACCAAAACTGCTATGAGATGCCAACTCACACACATTAGAATGAGGGCTATCCAAAAAAAAAGAAAGTATCAAGTGTTGATGGGGGTGTGGAGACACTGGAATTTTTGTGCAGTGTTGGTGCCAAGGTAAAACAGTGCAGCCACTGTGGAAAACAGTATGAAGGTTCCTCAAAGCATTAAAAATAGAATGACCACATGATCCATGAATCCACTGGTGGGTTCACATGCAAAAGTTTTGAAAGCAGATTGAAGAGCTATTTGTACACCATGTACACAGCCTCCTTCCTAAGTGGCAAGAGGTGGAAATAACACAAGTGTCCATCCATGGATGAACTAATAAGCAAAATATGGTCCATGCATAGAATAGAATATGATTCAATCTTAAAAGGAAGGGAATTCTTTTTTTTTTTTTTTTTTTTTTTTTTTGAGACAGAGTCTCAGTCTGTTCCATGGGCTAGAGTGCCATGGCGTCAGCCTAGCTCACAGCAACCTCAAACTCCTGGGCTCAAATGATCCTCCTGCCTCAGCCTTCTCAGTAGCTGGGACTGCAGGCATGTGCCACCATGCCTAGCTAATTTTTTCTATATATTTTTAGTTGTCCAGTTAATTTCTATTTTTCTTTAGTAGAGATAGGGTGTCGCTTGATCAGGCTGGTTGCGAACTCCTGAGCTCAAATGATCTGCCTGCCTCGGCCTCCCAGAGTGCTAGGATTACAGGTGTGAGCCCCCATGCCCAGCCTAAAATGAGGACTTCTGACACAGGCTACACCATCAGTGAACATAGATGACGTCATTCTCAATGAAATGAGCCAGTCCCAAAAGGACAAATAATGCATGACTCCATTGATATGAGGTCCCTAGAGCAGTCAAACCCATGGAGCTACAAGAAGAGTGGGCGCCAAAGGCTGGGGGAGGGGCACAGGGGTCGGTGCTTCATTGGGAAAGAGTTTCAGTTTGGGAAGGTGAACAAGGTCTGTGGATGGACAGTGGGGATGGCTGCACAACACAGGGAATGTGCTTAATGTACCCCTGAACTGTGCACTTAAAAATAATTAGCATGGTATATTTTATGCGATGTGTATTTTACCACAATTAAAAGTAAAAAGAGGTGAGGAAAGGAGCAGCAGCCTCTTGGCTTGGAAAAACTGTCCATGAATCCTGGCAGTGGCCTGGCAGGGAACAGCCTCCCTTCGTGGTCCTGAAACCCAAGGATGAGTAAGCTGGTATTGGGGACAGACGACCCCAGTTCCCACACTGCCCTTGGGCTATGGCAGAAGGACTGTGGGGCCTGGAGATCTGCCAATGGGTCTTAGCTCCAGGAGTCAGTTGTAAACTATTAGTGAGGGAAAGGGGACCCTGGTTGCCTGGGGGAGGGGGGGCAGCCAGAAGAGGCAAGCAGGCTGCTAAAAGTGGGGAGGTGGCAGAGGAAGATACAAACCTTGCCACTAAGCTGGACTCAGCCTCAGAAAGAAGCTTCCTCTTTCCTGGACCATTGCCTCTTGTGTCTTCCCAGGCTTCCATGCCAGGAAAACTGCTTCCTACGTCGGCCACGGCCAGCTTAAATCATGACAAAAATTATGCATTTCTAGGGACATTGTGAGGTCTGGTGACTTTGACTTTGTCCAGCATTAATGTCATGTTCTGCAGAGTTGTCCAATGCGAATATTTTCCCATGCCCCCACAGCCAGACCTCTGGAGACTTCGTAGATAGCTCTGAGGTGGCTGGCCTCACTCCGAAGTTACTGGCTGCTAAGGGTGACACGAGGTGGTGAAGCTCTCCCCCTCTCTGGGGCCTGATCTAGCTCATTTTGAGTGAGTCCCTCTTCAAGCTGGTGAAAAGGGTCAAACGGTGTTGGTCTTTTCCCTCCCACAATAACTACGACCAGTCTGGGGAGAATTCTCCTAACAGTGTCTTTCACAGGGTAGAAATTTTAATTTTAACAATGTCTAACTTATCAATTATTTCTTTCATGAGTCATGCTTTTGGTGTTGTATCTAAGAAGTCGTTGCCAAATCCAAGTTCCCCTTGATTTTCTTCCAGGTTACCTTTCAGAAGCTTTATAATTTTGTGCTTTACTTTTAGGTCTAGGATTCATTTTGAGTAAACTTTGTGAAAATCGCACAGCAAGGGTTTTTCTCCTTGCTAAGGTGATGGATACTGTAAATGTGGAGAGGAAAAGCATCATGGAATGACATTGAACTCATTCCAAGTGGGCAGGGGACCTTGAGAGATACCAGTGGGGGGGGGCCTTCCTACCAGCACATGAACCGTCACCAGTCTGGGGAGGGGTTTTGCAGAAGTATCTTAATAAAGACCTTTTACCATCAAAATGGGATTTGGAGCTGCTGGTTGGAAAGGCTTCAGGCTGACAGTTAGTCTCTAGGGGGCCCTGTAGGAAGCAGGGTGCCATCTTGATGCACAAGGCCATCTTTCTCAGATCTTCACTGCGAGAATATGGTGGGGTTACTGGTGGTAAAACCCAGAATGTTTACCTTTAAGATTGTAGCCTCACGTAGTTTATCACTCACACTACCCCACACTCAGCCTTCACAAATTCATCAAAATCACCATTTCATGGTCTTACCATTTATGACTTGAGCAGCTTCTGCTCCAGGTCAACAGATCTCATCTGGGCTTTTTTGTATGCACCCATCTTTGCATATTTTATGTTAGTGGCTTGCCCTACAACCTCAGTTCTCTGATGGGTAAAAGAAAAATTATTCATTTTCAGTTTGCCAAGTATTTTCTTATTGTAAGGATGGGAGTGCAAACTGACAACTGTATACCATTTTAGTGGTTGTTTATTATACATACCTAATTTATCAGCATCTACTGTTAACATTTCACTAGTTCAATTGAAGTGTAGAAACCTCACATTCCTTCATGTCCCTTTTCCTATTGATGATGTGATTGCCCTAAATATTTCTTATATATACATTTACAACCACATCAGACAGTGTTACAATTTTTGCTTTAACTGTCAAACATAAATTAGAATATTCGAGAGGCAAAAGAAAGTCTATCATATTTATCTGCATTTTTGCTTTCTTTCTTCCTGCCCGATGTTCCAATTCCCCATTACCCCTTTTATCATTTTCTTTCTAACTAGGGAACTTCCTCTAGCTATTATTTTAGGGTATATCTACTGGTGACAAATCATATTAGTTTTCTTTAGTCTCAGAGTGTCTTGATTTCACCTTCGTTCTTAAAGATATTTTTCCTATATTTAGGGTTCAGTGTTGAATGTTCTTTCCTCTCTGCACTTGAAAGATGTTGTGCCCCTTCCTTCTGGCCTCCATGGTTTCTGTTGAAAAAAATCCTCTGTCATTTGAATTGTTTTCATTCATCATTTCTCTCTTGCTGCTTTCAAGATTTTGTCTTTGTCTTTAATTTTCACAAGTTTGTCTATGATGGATCTTGTCTTGGATTTTCTAGGATTTATCCCCTCTGGATTGATTCAGCTTCTTGAATTTGTAGGTTTATTTTTTATTTAAAAATATTAGGGGGGTACAAATGTTTTTGGTTACATAGATTGCTTTTGTAATGCTTGAGTCACAGCTACGAGTGTGCCCATCATACAAATAGTGTTCATTTTACACGTTAGGTAGGATTTTTTCCTCGCCCCAGACTGTGTTCATGAGGTGGCAGTAGGGGGAACACTTAAGGGTCTGGAAGCCTGATATTTTATTTTCAAGAAGGTCCTAGTTCAGTGGTCACAACAGTGCTTGGGCTCATTAAGGTGTAAAACCTTCCAAGCAAGTTGGCAGCCCGCCGATTTCTGGAGGTGCATGGGAAGGAGGAATGGAACCCTCACCTACCCTTTCACTGGGATCTCAGCTTCTCTGGGGTTGATCTTGCTGATATTATTTTTCCTTCCTGTTCTGCTTCACAATTTTTTTCTGTGAAGTCTCTGGCAGGCTGTGGTACCTTCACATAGAGACTACACCCGAGCTTTGTCCACTCCCCCCTTTCCTTTATCTGAAACCTTTCTTTCCCCATGGGACAATCTGGCAACTGATGTCTGTTGTCAGCCACCTTGAATTTGTAGGTTTATGACGTTTTTAAATTTGGAAAGTATTCAGCCATTATTTCTTTGAGTACTTTTTTGGCCGCATTCTCTTTCTGCTCTCTTTCCAGAACTCCAGCAACATGAATATTAGATTTTTTGTTATAGCCCCATAAGTCCCAGAAGCTCTGCACATTTTTATCTCAGTGTATTTTGTCTCTGTTGTTCAAACTAGGAAATTTCTATTGTTCTGTCTTTCAGTTCACTGATTCTTTCCTCTATTACCTCCATTCTTCTTTTACACCTGTCTATTGAGTTTTTAATTTCAGTTACTGCCTTTTCAAGTTCTAAAAACTTCATTTGATTTTTCTCTGTATCTGCTACTTCTTTGCTGAGACTTTCTATTTCTTGCAGAGATTTTTTGTTATTTTCACTTATTTCAAGTGTACTTGCGATATAGGATCAACCATTTTTATGATAGAAGATTTAAAATCTTTTCAGATAATTCTCACCTGTCTGTTGTCTTGGTGTTGACATGCATTGAGTATATATTTTGATTCAGTTTGAGATCTTCCTGGTTCTTGTTATGTGAATGATTTTTGGTTGAGCCATTGACATTTCAGTTGGTATGTCATATTACTCTGGTTCTTATTTTAACCTTATGTTTTCACTGACTTTCTCTGACATTGCTCTAGCAAGAGAAGCAGGGTACTATCTCATTATTGCCATGTGGGAATGGAACATCAGGTATAGGCCTAGAATTTCCACCTTGGAGCTCCAGTGGTGCAATCTGTTAGCATGTGGCACTTATTCAGAACTCCCAGCTCCACTCAGCCTCCACTTATACCTCCTTGTCTGGGAGGGGTGAATATCCTTCATTACTGTTTTCCATGTAGCCTCCACTGACCACAGAGAGTGAGGTTGGCCTCATTATTGCTGGACAGTTGTGCAAGTCCTCACTCTTTGAGAAACCTCTGATGATATCCTAGTTGGGAGATGAAAGGGTGACTCATTACCTTTGGTTGGAAGGGTAGGTTCTTCATGAGCTGTACAACATGGGGTTGGGCGGGCAATGCTTCATTATTACCTGGTGGGGATGAAACTCCAACCTCCCTACTCAGTCTCCTTTGACATTACTCTAGTGTGGTGAAGGGGTAATTGGAGCTCTTAGTATAGCCTCTTGGGAGTGGCAACCCACACTCCCTACTTGACCTTTGCTAGTATGGGTGTCGTTGGGGCAACAGGTTTTTTGTTTGTTTGTTTGTTTTTTTTCATGGTAATGGCATTTAGTGGTAGTAGAGGAACTACTGTCTTAAAATTTTCTGTTTTTCTCTTTTCCTGGTGTGGGTTTTTTGGTTTTTTTTTTTTTTTTTTTTTTTTCTTTTTTCTTTCTTTTTTTTTTTTGTTAGAGAGAGCAGGATTTTGTTAAGGCTGTCCCCTGACCTTGTACCTGTTGACTTTTCTATGTGCCGGCTTATTTTGCTCCATTTCTGGGCTATAAGATGTATTAGGAAAACCAGGAAACCATCTTGTTGTTCCTTGGGTTCCAAGGTTGCTAGCCAGTCTGCCACTTCTCTCCACCATTCAGAGCCGTCTTATTCTTATTTTATATATAATTCTCTGGATGTTTAGTTGTACTTAGCAGGAGAAATAGGGGAAAACATGTGTACTTCACCATCCCAGAAGTGGAAGTTGAACTCCTACAGAGAACCTTAAAACCATAATAAAACTGAATAATAGCCAGTTTTGATTTTTGTCACCATAATACTCTAGTATTTCTATGTAATTCCAGTGATACTCTCCTCCCAAAACTTTTATCTTTATCCTTTCAAAATTTGTACTTTTAGGTAGAGAATTGTCAACCTAGATAACAAACAAAGATGGTCTATGAAAGAAAATGGTGTTAATTTGGGAATAGACCACTGCAATAGAATACATGTGCCATAGAAAACTATGTGAACATTCAGGGAGGTAAAGGAAGACAAAGGTTTCAAAACGAAAAAATGAGGAGGATTACATAATTGTTTTGAGGTAGTCTTCCTTGGCTACAAAGTGTGGGGAGTCAGGTACACCCCAAGAAAGAATTGGGTCCTGCAGGCAGCGGTCGTTGTAAAGGATAAGGAAAAACTAGAAAATAGAAATAAAAGACTACACAGAGATGATAGTACAGTTTTACAAAGAATAGATTCATAAAAAAGGGGGGCTCGGACGTCCCCACAATATTCCTGTAAATTGTGAGGCCAGGAGTGTAGTTTCACATCAGTATGAATGAGTACAGTGATTTATTGCCAGTCGTCACAGATTTACGTGATAACAGGTAGTTCATTTTAGGTTAACTCTCCCAAAATACTTCTAGTGATCCCTTAATTAACTTTCTCTACGTGTGCACATGGTTACAGAATCTTTCTAAGACAAACTTCCAAGTTCTAAGATAAAACTGTCACTTTAGCAGAAAAGTTAAACAGAGATATAGTGGCTCCATATTTCTTTATCTAGTTATTGTGGATTGAGACAGGTAATCAGGAGTCAAGCAAGAGCTGTCCCTTGGGCTAATAGCTTTTAGCCACAGGTGTCTGTCTGTTGGGTGGGAACTCTTTGATCAGCTATCATCCTTTGGCTCCATGAAAACCTGCTTTGTCATTCAAAGCAGGCAAAAAGCACAGGTTTGAGACTGCAGTGTCACCTTGGAAAGCAGCTGGTACTGACCTTTGAAATGCCCTCCTGAGGTGAGTCAGCTTCTGATATACGAATTAACACGTTCACATATTCCTTGAGGGCAAAACCCTGCAAAACTCAGATAATTTCTGTCTCTAATATAGCAATATTAATCTATGGACCAACAGCAAAGACCAATAACAAGTGTGATGCCAGTCTGAAGTTGGACAGGCAGTTACAGGGCAGATGTCCTTGCAGAAGTATTTTTTTGTTTAAGGTTGTGATGGCCTCTGTGCATCAAGATTGTGGTTTTTGCAGAGTCTTTTATGATGGGTTTGTTATCAGGCACAGAAGCATGAGAACCCTCTCTTTGTGGCCCTTTTTAGCTCTATTTGTCAGGGTTTGCTTAACTAAACTCAGGGAGTTTAGTGACTCTATTTTGATTCTAAAACTTTTATGGAATATAGTTTCTAAAAATAGTTTTATTGAGGAATGGTCTTCATACAATAACCTTATCAAAGTGTATAATTTGAAAAGTGTTAAATATCTATGCACCAGCAAAAGCAACACCACAATCAAAAGAGTGAACATATCCATCACCCTAAAAAGGTTACTTCTAGCCCTTTGTAATTCCTCCCTCCTGCTACTCTCTGAAGCCCCATTCCCAAGCAACCACTGATCTGTCTGTCATGACAGATTACTTTGAATTTTTAAAGTTGTACAATTACATAGAAGTGGGTGAGTCGCATCATATGGTAGGGGCATGATTAACATTTTAAGAAACTACTTTTCCCCAATGTACATTGTTGTCTACTTTGTTGAAGATCAGTTGGTTGGAAAAATTGGATAACCACATGCAGAAGAATGAAACAGGAGCCCTACCTCTGACTACTCACCAAAATTAATTCAAGATGGATAAAAGACTTACATCTAAGGCATGAAACCATAAGTATTCTAGAGGAAAATGTAGGAAGATATCTTCTAGACATTGGCCTAAGCAAAGAATTTATGACTAAGACCCCAGTGGCAATCATGGCAAAAACAAAAATAAATAAGTAGGATTTGATTAAACTATAAAGCTTCTGCACAGCTCTGGAAACAACCAACAGAGCAAACAGCTCACAGAATGGGAGAAAATATTGGCAAACTCTGTGTCTGAGAAAGGACTAATATCAAGAATTTATAAATAACTGAAGCATATCAGCTAGAAAAAAACAAACCTCCTTATTAAAAAGTAGGGAAAAGACATGAACAGAGGCTTTTCAAAAGAAGATAGAGAAATGGCCAATAAACATAAGAAAAAATGCTGAACGTCTTTCATCATCAGGGAAATGCAAATTAAAACCACAATGAGATGTTACCTTTCCCCAGTTAGAGTGGCTTTTATTAAAAAGACCAAAATCAAAACATGCAGAAAGAAAGAAACACTTATACAGTGTTGGTGGGACTGCAAATTAGTACAACCATTATGGAAAACAGAAAAGAGATTCTTCAAAGATCTAAAAGTAGATCTTCCTATTGATCCAGCAAAGCCACTACTGGATATCTACCAAAGGAAAAGAAGACAGATACTCTTGAATGTTTATTGTAGCACAATTCACAATTGTAAACATGTGGAATCAATTGAAGAGCCCATTGACTCATGAGTGTATTAATAAATTTTGGTATGTGTATACAATGGAGTACAACTGAGCCATAAGAAAGATAAATTAATGCCTTCTACAACAATCTGGATAGAACTGGAGACCATTCTCCTAAGTGAAGTATCTCAAGAATGGAAAAACAAACACCACATGTCCTTACTATTAAATTGGAATTAATTGATGAGCACACATGTTCACAGAGGGAAGTAAAACTCAGTGGAAATCAAGTGGAGGGGTAAGGGAAAGGAGGGAGACTCAAATATTTCAAAAGCAACCCATGTAACTTAAAACATTTGTACCCCCTTAATATTTTGAAATAAAAAATTCGAAGAAACTGCAGAACAGTGTTTTAAAATGGGTGTACCATTTCACATTCTCTTGGCAGAACCTCAAGTACAATGTTAAACAATTCCCCCTCTCATTACCATGAACTCATTAGTCTTAGGTTGTATTTTTTTACATGCAAACATCCATCACAACTTCTGGCACATGAACATTTGCCTTATCTGTCCCGTGCTGATAAAACTCAGGCTTGTTTACTGTACATCTACAGAGACGAACACAATGCCCAGAACCCAACTAAGAGTAGGATACCCAAGGCAGAGAGTTTATTCGCTGAAGTCTTGACTGCCCAAACACAGTGATTTCAGAGTGGAAAACGGAAAACCAGGGGGCCAGTTCGAGGCACTTTTAGGAGAAAAGCTTCTCCAAAAGTGACCACCCTTTCAATTCAACCAAAAGAGGAGATAGGGCCGACACCGTTCGACATTTGTCACTAGCTGGATGAAAAGGAAATCAGTCAAAATGAGCCAGTTCAGGCCCCAGAGAGGGGGGAGAGCTCCACTACCTCAAGCGTCACCCTCAACAACCAGTAACTTCGGAGTGAGGCCAGCAACCTCAGAGCTATCTTCGAAGTCTCCAGAGGTCTGGCTGTGGAGACATGGCCAGCGATGTCAATGAGGAATTTTTTAGCAACAGGGTATATGATAGTGATGAAAATAAAGTCAACCGCGTGTGAAATCCTGCGTGTGTACCTGACTGTTCTGTGATGGTGGGGAGGGAGGAAGTAGGGAAGAGGACAGTGTGTGGGAAGAGACGGGTTGTGTCCTGTGGGGTTGGGGTCAGACCAGCTGGTCCATGGAGAGCCAGACAGGCAGGGCTGAGCCCTGGACCAAATTTCCTCCTTAACACTTTCACCCACTGACAAGGCAAAAGAAGGCTTAGTATTTTATTATTTTTATGTGTGTGTGTGTGTGTGTGTGTGTAAGGGGACCAGAAGAGAGAAAAGGAGAAGTGTGATATGTGTGGAGCACGAATACTTCCTCCCAAAAATGTACACAAAGTAATTGCCTTCAGGACACCCACCCATCTCATAGTGGTGTTTGTTAGCTTGGCTAGGTTATGGTACCCAGATGTGTGGTCAAACACCTGTTGAGATGTTTCTGTGAAGGTATTTTGTAAATGTGATTAACATTCAAATCAGTAGACTGTGAGTAAGGCAGATTGCCTTCTCTAATGTGGGTGGGCCTCATCCAATCAGTTCAAGGCTTTAAGTGTAAAGACCAAAATCCCCCAAAGAGGAAGGCATTCTGCTCCAGACTGCCTTCAGACTCAAAAATGCAACATCGACTCTCGCTGGAATTTTCAGTCTTGAACTTTCAGACTTGATAGTACCCTCCATCTTGTAAGCCAGTTCTTTAAATTAGATCTTTCCCTCTTTCTCTCTCTCTCTGTCTGTCTGTCTCTGTCTCTCTGTCTCTTGGAGAGCAATAGCATATATATGTATATATATGTATGTATGTTTGCATATATACATACACACACACAGAGAGGAAGAAATAGAGAGAGACTATACACACTCACACACTCATACAAACACATACACATTCTATTGATTATGTTTCTCTGGAGAACTCTGACTGATATATAGCCTATGCTGTAAGCAACTAAAGGCTGTCAGAAGGACCAATCATCTCATCTTATGAAAAGTCATTGACAACTCTCCAATCGCTAAAATGATGGTGTTTGGACACCATGAATATAACCCTGCTTATGCACTTTCTTGTTAAGAAAATTTGAGGTTGAGTGGTTGCCTAAAAATGATGGGACAGGGGCAGTAGGAGTGGTCAGACTCTAGTGCAGTTAATAACTTGCATGCAATTGTTAAATATTAATATATAAGAGATAATTGTTGATTCACTTTTGAGGAATAACATGGAGATATTGCATACTCTTTAGCCAGCTTCTTCTAATAGTAACATCTTGCAATACCATAGTACAATATCACACCTGGGATAGCGACATAGATACCGTCAAGACACTAAACATTTCCATCACAACACAGTTCCCTCATGTTACCCTTTTATAGAGATATCCACTTCCCTTTTATACCCACTCTCTTCCCCTTTACTCCTGGCAGCCACTAATCTATCCTCTATTTTTATAATTGTGTTCTGTCACAAATAATATATAAATGGAATCATACCCTATGTAACATTTCTGCACTTAGCATAAACTATGGTCTGAATGTATCCCCCCAAAATTCATATGTTGAAACTTAATTGACAGTGTGATACCACGAAAAGGTAGGACATTGAGGAGGTGGTTGAATCAATGGGGTGGAGCCCACATGAATGGGATTAGTGATCTTATAAAAGAGGTGAGAAGGAGCTGTTTGCCCCTTCTGCCATATGAGAATGCAACAGGAAGCACCATCTATGAAGCAGAGAGCCTTCACCGGATATCAAATCTCCTAGCACCTTGATCTTGGAATTTCCAGCCCCTAGAACCATGAGAATATAATTTTCTATTATTTATAAATTACCCAGTCTAAAGGAATTTATTGCATTATAGCTGCCTGAATGAACTGAGACAGCATTCTCTTGAGGGTTTGCATATATCAATAGTTTCTTCCTTTTTATTGTTAAGTATAATAGTATTCTATGCATTGATCTACCATGGTTTGTTTAACAATCACCCCATTGAAGGTCATTTGGGCTGTTTTCAGTGTTTGGCTGTCATCAATAAAACTGCTATGAACATTTATATACAGGTTTCAGTGTGATCACACCTTTTCATTTCTCCGGGACAAATGCCCAAGTGTGAAATCTGAGTTGTAAGTTAGTTGCATGTTTAGTATTTTTAATTAATAGGCTTTAATTTTTACAACAGTTTTAATTTATAGAAAATTGAGCAGACAATACTAAGAGTTCACAATACTTTCATCCTCCCATATAGTTTTCCTTATTGTTAACTTCTTATGTTAGTGTGGTAAATTTGTTACAATTAATGAACCAATATTGATAAATTGTTATTAACTAGAGTCTACTGTTCATGTTCAGGTTCACTTTTGGCGTTGCACAGTTCCATGGTTTTGGAAAAATGTAGAATGGCATTCATCCAAAATTCCAGTATCACATAGAATAGATTAACTACCCTGATAATCTTTTGCTCTGTCTATTCACTTCTAACCCTTCTCCCTGAATCCCTAGCACCACTGATATTTTTATTATAGCAATAGTTTTGCCTTTTCTAAAGTGTCTTATAGGTGGAATCATATAGGGTGTAGACTTTTCAAACTAGCTTCTTTCACTTAGCAACATACGTTTAAAATTCCTCCCTTTTATACATGGCTTGACATCTCATTTTGAAAAAATTGCTGAATGGTATTTTTATTCTGTGGTATGGATGTAGCACTGTTTGTTTATCCATTCACCAATTGAATATCATGGAATATCGTGGTTGCTTCCAACTTTGGGATGAATAAAGATGCTATAAACATTTGTGTGCAGGTTTTTGTATGGAGGTAAATTTGCAACTACATAGAGTGCATATCTAGGTGTGTGGTTGCTGAATCCTATAGGAAGGCCATGGTTAGCATTGTAAGAAACTGCCAAACTGTCTTTCAAACTGGCTTACCATTTTGCATTCCTACCAGCAATTAATGGAAATTCCTATTGCTCAGCATTCTCACCAGCAATTGTTACTGTCAGTGTTTTCCATTTTAAGCATTGTATAGGTGTAGTGATATTTCATTGTTGTGTAAACTTGTAAATGCCTAATGACAAATGATATTGAACATCTTTTCATGTTCTTCTTTGCCATCTCTCTGTCTTCTTTGACAAGCTGTCTTTTCAGATCTGTTGCCTATTTCTAAACTGGTCGTTTGTTTTCTTACTGTTGAGCTACAAGAGTTCTTTGTATATTGTGGATGCATATCCTGTATCATATATGTATTTTGCAAATATTTACTCCCAGTCTGTGGCTTGTCTTTTCATTCCCTTGACTTTGTCTTACAGAGAGCAGAAGTTTTTAATTTTAATAATGTCTAACTTATCATTTTTGACTCCATAGTGGAGCAGCAGTCCAGTTTCCCCTTGCTAGTCCAGATCAGTCACCCCAGCCAACACAGAAACTCAGCCTCTTGAGTTAGAGGCATAAAGAGACCAAAGAGGCTGGTGGCAGTCTTCACTTCCAGTTGAGTGGAATCACTATTGTGTCTCCTGGAGGAAGCATTCCTCCACCTGGAACTAAGACTTCTAGGCCAGCAGAGCATAAAGTTGTTGTGAGAACAGGAAGCAAAACTTTTGCTGGTAGGTGACTAGGGGTAAGGGGAGTGGTGCCACGCCCTCTTCCAACCCTTAATTCCTTGATCTTTGAATCTTGGCTATGACAGAAACCACACCATATATTGAATGCTGATTCAGAGAATATACAGCCTTCTAGAGAACCGCAGCCCTGAAAAGCATTGTCACCTACTTGGTGCTGTTAACTATGACTTCAAAAGGCCATTACCCTGTTATTTTTCACAAATATATATGTTTGTGTATCTATACATATACATATGTATAGCAAAGACCTTTATTTCCTTTCCTCCTTTACTGCCTTATCATGTAATATACATGTGTTGACTTGATACCAGTATTTAAGTATTGTTGATTTTATGTAATATTATTTAAGTTATGGGATATCAGCACAAGAAAAACCTCATTGAAGGAACTGATCTCCTCTTCTGGGAAAATTATTATTATTTCTTTGTTTGTGTGCAGGACAGTTGTATTATATTAGGCAGAATCACGACCTTGCTATTGTCTTTATTTGGACCTTAGTTATGGTCTAAGCAGCTGCGTATGTTTGCCAAGTGGAGATTGGTTTGACTGGTTATGGTTAATTTTATGTGCCGACTTGGCTGGGCTCAGATAGCTGATCAAACTTTGTGTCTGAATGTGTCTAGAGAGTGTTTTTGAAAGAGGTTTGCATTTCAGTTGATAGACTGAGTAAAAAAGATCACCCTCACCAATGTGGCAGCCACTGAGAGCCTCCACAGTACAGAAAATTGGAAGTTGGGTGAATTCTCTCAATTTCCGAGCTGGGATATCCCTTTTCACCTGTTCCCAGACCACTGGTGTCTGGGTTGTCTGACCTGCAGACCCCAGGACTTACAACAGCAGCTCCCCTGCTCCCTGCTATTGTTCCTTCTATTTCTGTGGAGAACAGAGACTATTGCAAGCATGTAGGCCACTATCTACACAGCAATGTGCTTAACCTAAACCCATGGCCTTAAGCGACCCCTGTTTATGGAGCTAAAGTTCAGGTCTAGCCGTGTCCCCTGTCCAGATAGGCAGTAGGATATTTTCCTACCACACAGTTTACACCTCCACCCGGATGGGCTAGAGCACCTCGCTATCTGCACAGTCCCCACTGACCTCATCCTCCCCACTCTTCCTCATCCCATCACGACCAACTCTTCCTCCTTCCCCCTCACCTTCAGCTAAGGGGAGTGGCTCCATCTAGTCAGCAGCCGCAAAAGTCAGATCATTAAAGATTCTTGCCATCATTTCACAGACCCTGACTTCATAACACTCTCACGTGTGTGTCCAGGTCAGCAACCTATGCACCTCAGAAGCAATTCAGTAAGTGGTCCCTTCTTTGGTTTAATTGTTTTTCCTCAATAGATTTTCAATAACTGTTTGCTGGATCAATGAATGAATGCATCACAATACCAGAGGGTCCCACTGTCCGATTCAAAGTGTGGAGCCTGCCCCCCACCTGGGCCTTCTGCCTTCACGGAAGGAACGTGCCACAACTGCTCATCTCACATCATAATTCCCCTAGACTCTTCCTGAAAGTGTCATCGTAGACATCTCCTCCTCAGGCCCAATCACCGTCTTAGACCTGTGGATGCTGCTAACAGGACGGGCCCTGATGCTTCCTGCACTGGGCCCCACACTTCCTCATCAGTGTGACAAGGAAGGGTGCCACCTACTTTGTCATGGCACGTCCACAGCCAGCCCCTCATAGGCAGAGTCTGGGGTAATTAACACCAGGGCTTCCTTCCTCCAGTTTCCCCTCCAAGCAGCCACACTGCTGCCTTCCCATGCCCAGTGCTCTTCCAGGCCTGTCTCACCTTTCAGTATCGGTTGCCAACCCACCTACCCATGCAGTGGAATTTGAGAGGGCCCAGGGGATGAAACCCCAGCCCCCACAGGGTCCAGACAACTCCCAGCCTGGGACCCTGGCCAGGGTGCCCTGGACCACTTGAGGGGTCAAGGGACTTCAGGGGACTCACCCAGAGTGATGCAAGGCACCAACTATGCTCTTCCCGATAGAGCTGGGGGCTTTTACGGGGGCTGGGGTATCTGCATCCACCCAACAGGCCTGGCTACTGAGATCACACTGCAGCTTCCAGCCAGGGACGAATGATGGGCCCCCGATTTCCCAAGCCCATTCATGGGCCTTGTCCTGTCCTCCCTCCTCCCTGCCTCTTCCCTTCCTCTGGTCCTTCTGCCACTTGGCTGAATTCTGGAGGCAGAGCTATGAGTGCCAGCCTGCCTGGGGCTCTGTGGCCGTGGCTTTACACCTGGTCTCTCCATGGACTGTGGCCACCGTTGTCCTCCGGATCCCCCCAACACCCCTCACTCACTGAGGTGTCCTGTCTGCTCTCCTTCCCTGGCTCCTGGTCACTCTGACCAAATCTTTGCTTCTCTAAAGGAAAAGGTGCTCTGGCATTTCAGTTGCTTAAATCAAGCCTAGCGGAATGGTCTTACTCAGGTTATGATTGCCTAAATCCAGCTTCATCTGGGGGTGGAATTACCTAATCAGGGACAGTGGAAATGCAAATTAAAATAACAGTGAAACAACATTTCTTCACCAAATTTCATTCATATTTTTCACCAAAATTTAAAAGATTGATACAGTAAAATGTTTGTTAGCGTGTGGGATATTCACATACATTTCTGAGAAAATACATTGGTACAGTATTTTTGCAATAAAATTTTGACGATATTTGTAAAAAGTTGAACTATTCATACCATTTCCTCTTTCAGCCTATGTCCATGTTAATGCATCATTCTTATTATAAAAATGTATATTTGCCCAAAAATTTCAGGTTCAGAGATATTATTTCAGTTCTATAAATCACAGCACCAAATGGAAAAGAGTTTACATGTTCATCAGGAGAAGAAAGGTTTAGTTAACTGTGACACAGGGCTAATTTACAGTTCTAGGAAGCAGTTACAAAAGTGAGGCTGGAAGGTCCTGTAGCCATCTTATTAAGTGGCAAAAGCATGTGTTAGATCTATATGTACATCATACCTGTGAGTATTTAACAGCACTGTATGTTTTCATACTGCATCTACGTCTAAAATAACCCTAGAATAAGGCTTAAAATAATGCACAACATATAACTATGAACAATAGTGGTGACCTCTGAGGAGGGGACTTAACTGTAGATAAACATTGTAAAGAGAAAAATTGTGATTTTTCTATATTTTTAGAAGTATTGATAAGAAGAATATAGGCACTATTCCTTTACAATTGAAATATCTAAATAAGTTTGACATCAAAAATAGTAGCTGTGAATTATTTGAATTAACTGCAAGTTTATGCAACAAATGTGGAATTTTATTTTTAATTTCAGCTTATTATGGGGGTAAAAAAGTTCAGGTTACAAACGTTGCCCACATACTGCCTATCCTCCCAAGTCAGAGCTCCAGGCGCGTCCATTCCCCAGATACTGCACATTGCACTCATCATGTAGGTGTACACTCATCCCCTCCTTACACCCTCCCCTCCCCGAGTCATCAGCTTCAAGCTTGACAATTGGGATGAAGCCCACATGATCGTGATGGATTTTTTTATTGATAAGCACTTGGATTAGATTTACTAGGATTTTATTGAGAATTTTTGCATCTATATTCATAACAGAAATTGATCTGTAGTTCTCTGGTGTTGTTGCATCCTTTCCTGGTTTTGGTATCAATGTTATATTGGCTTGGTAAAACGTGTTGGGGAGAATTCCATCCTTATCGATATTGGAGATTTTATGTAGGATGGGCACCAGTTCTTCTTTGTATGTGTGGTAAAATTTAGGTGTGAACCCATCTGGACCAGGGCTCTTATTTTGGGGAAGGTTTTTTATTGCTGTTTCGATTTCAGTTCTTTATATTGTTCTATTCAGGAATTCTATTTCTTCCTAGTTGAGCCTGGGAAGGCTATGTGTTTCTAAACATTTGTTCAATTCCTCCACATTTTCCAGTTTGTGTGCATAAAGATTCTTGTAGAATTCATAGATGATATCGTGTATCTCTGTGGCATCAGTTGTGATTACTCCTTTCATGTTCCTAATGGGGTTATTAGAGATTTTGCTTTTCTGCTCTTGGTTAGTTAGTCTAGCGAGAGGTGTGTCTATTTTTTTTTATCTTTTCAAAGAACCAACTGTTTGTTTTATTAATGTGCCTTATGGTTTTTTGGTTGTCTTTTTCATTTAATTCTGATTTGATCTTAGTAATTTCTCTCCTTCTGCTGGGTTTGGGGTTGGTCTGTTCTTTCTCCAGCTCTTTGAGTCTATTCATTAGGTTGTCTGTTTGTATGTTTTCTGTCTTTTTGATATAGGCGTTTGTGGATACGAATTTTCTGCTCACAACTGCTTTAGCTGTGTCTCATAGATTTTGATAAGTTGTGTATTCATTGTCGTTTAATTCAAAGAATCTTTTGATTTCCATCTTGATTTCTTCATTGATAGAATAATCGTTCAGGAGAAGGTTGTTTAGCTTTCATGACTTTGAGTAGGAATGAGAGTTTCTGTTAGGGTTCATTATTACTTTTATTCCACTGTCATCTGAGAAGATTCATGGTATAATTTCTATTTTTTAAATTATTTAAGACATGCTTTATGACCTAGGATATGGTCAATCTTAGAAAATGTCCTGTAGGCTGATGAGAAGAATGTATATTCTGTGCACTTTGGGTAGAATGTCCTGTAGATGTCAGTTGGGCCCTTTTGTTCTACAATTCTATTTAAGTCCATTATTTCTTTGTTTATTTTTTGTTTGGAGGATCTGTCCTGTACTGTCAGTGGGGTGTTAATGTCTCCAGCTATTACAGTACTGTTAACTATCATTTGGATCAGATGAAGTAGGGTTTGCTTTATCAATCTGGGTGCACCTAAGTTGGGTGCATATGTATTAAGTATAGTCATGTCTTCTTGTTGAATTGTGCCTTTCACCAGTATATAGTAACCGTCTTTGTCTTTTATTACTTTGTTGGTTTAAAAACTAAGTTATTGGAAATTAAGACTACCACACCAGCTTTCTTTTGGCTACCGTATGCTTGAAATATCAATTTTGATCCTTTTATTTTCAGTCTAAATGCATATTTGCAGGTTAGGTGAGTTTCCTGAAGATAGCAGATACTTGGTTTGTGTTTTTATTATCCATTAGGCCAGTCTATGTCTCTTGAGTGGGGAATTCAAGCCATTCACATTTATTGAGAGAACTGATAAGTGGGACAGATTTCTGTGCAGCTTGTTGGGTAGAACTTCATTGCTATGTTTTCTCTCTTGAGCCATTGTGGTAGCTGGAATTTGATCTTTAGCTCTTGAGTAGTTTTACATTCATGGGTCTTTACTGTGCTTGCTCAGGGTCTGGCAGGCACCAGATCTGGGGGCCTGGTGAGGTCAGAAGCCCACAGTAGTTCCCCAGGTAGAGGGCCACAAAAAAGAAAAAAAAAAAAAAAAAGAAGAAGAAGAATAAGAAGAAAAATAAAAGAAAAAAATAAAAATAAAATAAAAAATAAAACTAAAAAAATAAAGAAGAAAATTCTGCAATTCAGTGACCCTTCAGTGCTTTTCGCCTTAGTGCAGCTCTGCACCTCCCCCCACTTATCACCATCTCAGGGGAGATCCCCTAGAGTCTAAGTTGTATCCCATTGATTTCTCCAGTCCACAGAGTACATGCAAAGTCTGAGCTCTTGGTGTGGGTTCACGACTATGGGAGCGAGGGACCCAGGGAGCTGCTCGGCACCCTATGGCTCTGCAGCGGCTATGCTATGGACCCCAGGATGGTGACCGCATGCCCACAGATCCCCATGCTGGGGGTCAATGTTCAGAATCTGGCAGGCACCAGAGGTGGATTCTGGTGAGCTCAGAAACCCACAGTAGCTCCCCGGCTAGGGGGCCCTCAAAAAAAAAAAGATCTCTAATACAGCGACCCTTCACTAACACTGGCCCTAGCGCAGCTCCGCCTCTTCCCCCCAAGTGTCCTCTCGGTGGAGATCCCCCAGAGTCCAAATTATTTCCAGTTGATGTCCCCTGTCCACAGAGTTTCTGCAAAGCCCGAGCTCTCAGCATAGGTTCAGGGACTAGAGGAGCGAGCACCCAGTGAGCTGCTCAGCACCCTATGGCTCCACAGAGGCTACGCTGTGGACGTCAAGATGGCAACCATGCACCCACAGATCGACAGCACTGGGGATGAATGTTCAGGGTCTGGCAAGCACCAGAGCCAGGAGCCTGGCAAGCATAGAGGCCCACAGGGGCTCCCCAGATAGAGGACTGCCGAAAAAAGAAAAAAAATACAAAAAAATCTGTGGTTTAGGGACCCTTTTTGCTTTTCTTCTTAGCACAGCTCTGTCCCTCCCCGCTAAGCACAGTATCAGCATAGATCCTCCAGAGTCAAGGTGTTTCCTGTTGATGTGTCCTGTTCACAGAGCCCCACGTCTCCCGCAGTGATTATGCACTGACTTCAGGCAGGTCTCTAATTAAGTGGGTGTGGAGGCAAGTGGGGAGAACAAGCTGCTTTCCTATGAGCCTGAACCTGCCCCACTTGATGGTGAGGTGGTTGCAGCTGTCCCGCACTCCACTGTCTATTGTCCGTCCCACACTCTCCTGAATTTTGTGATCCTATTTCCCATTCACCTCAGTCTTTTCTTGCTCTCTGTGTCCCATGTTGATTCTCCATGGATTCACACCACTATTCTTGTGGGGGAGCAATACTCTAGCATTGGGGCAGGCTGACATCCATGCCTTCTTCTCCAGGAGAACAAATACAGGAGGTCACCTCCGCTCCGCCATCAGAGGACCCCCAAACTCTGAAATTTGAATGACTTAACACAAGAAAAGCTTATTTTCCATGTATATAAATTCTGATGTGGTTTGTCAGGGGCTCTCAAGTGACCCGACAACCCAGACTGCTTCCTGCTTGTGACTCCCCCATCTCACATGGAGTTACCTTGCTTGCCATTGAATTCAGGGAGAATGCAAGGAAATGGTGCCCTGGCTCTCCAGTGCCTGGATGGGACAAACAAGGCCTCTTCTCATGATCCAGTGAAAAATGATAGTCACATGTCCCTTCCTCATTACTAGTGGACTCCACTGTTCCCATGTTTCCAGCAAGGTGAGGAAGACAAGATATGTAAAACCACTTAAAATCCTGCTACAAACTGTTACATAGTAGGTGCTCAACAAATAGAAAAAGCTATAATATTTTATGACAATACCATTCACCGCTGGAAGTAGTTTCTGAGAAGACCAGATTTTGCCCAAGCTCTCCAACATTTTAAAGTACCTACTACACAAGAGGTGCTTTCAATTGCAGGATCCCATGTAGTTTTCCAAGGATCCTGTTAATGTCAACAGGAGGGCTTTTCCTTCTTCACTCAATGGCACTATTCTGCACTATCCTTTAGAACACCATCTGTCATCCCAGTAGGCTGAGGACTTTCTCTTTCCATTTGACATAGGGGCAAAATCTTAACCTGTGAGTCTCTGCTACCCTCTGCATGACTGAACATCTGTGCAGGATTTCTTTAGACACACTGAAATCCAGGAGTTTTCTGTGGGGCTGATACACAGACCAGGAGCAGTGGAAAGATGGTTATTCCTTCATTTTTAATCTGAGCTGGAATGTCTACTAAGGAAACATTTTTTACTTCCTAGGAGTATACCAGAGTTTCAGGAATTGAGCTTCGGCAGATATTTGCTTCACAGGGATTCCATAGTCTTTCCTCATTTACCAATATAAAGGAGATGCTATGAACTGAATTGTGTCCTCTCACCCCAAATTTATATGTTGAAGCCCTAAGCCCCAATGTGATGTATGTGTAGATGGGGCCTTTCAGAAGTAATTGGGGTCAAATGAGGTCATGAGGATGGAGCCGTGATGATGGAATTAGTGCCCTTATAAGAAGAAACATCAGAGACCTTTCTTGCTCTCTCTGTGTCTCTCTGCCTTGTGTGAAAACAGAGGGCAGCTTTCCACAAGCCAGGAAGAGAGCCCTCACCAGGGACCAAATCTGCCAGTACCTTGATCTCACACTTCCCAGCCTCCAAAACTGTGAGGAATAAATATCTGCTGTTTAAGACTCACCATCTATGGTATTTTGTTGTGGTACACTAAGGTGACTAATGTGAGAGGATTTGGTTTTTGACCACCCTGAAAAGTTCTTTAATCTATGTATGTGCTTGGTGGCCAGCTTCAAATAAAGCACCCCATTAAAATACGATTGTAAATATCGGGGGTGGGGGGAGGTTTAAAACTTTCCATCAAACTTCAGGGTTATATCTCAGGTAAATTATGGGCCAAATCAGACTCCAATCAACAGCTTAATTGGAAAACATTTGGGGAATATGCTGAAGATCCTACAGGAAGATCAGGTTTAAAGGTCACTATTCAAAGTCAAAGGAACTTTTGCTATCAGAGGGGCTCCACTGTGGGTGAGAGGGACAATTAAGGGTCTTCTGCAGAGAGTAGAAATACTCTATGTCGGGGGAGGAGAGGTGACTCTGGGCAGTGCCACTGGCAGCAGGGCACAGCCTTTAGAGGATGCAGCCTCAGAGAGCTGTGGGGTAGGCTGGATTCCAGAGTTGGACAGGCAGGCACATGGGGAAAGATTCAGGAAAGGGCACGGTAATGCAATAAAGTACTGATGCTGCACAAAATTGCTGCCATCTAGGCAGGTTTGGCTCTCAAGGAATCACATAGAATCCCTAAATTCTATTTGGTTCATATTGCCATCCTCCTTCTTGCCTTAGTCATTTCAGGCTGCCATAAGGAAATGCTATAGACCAGGAGCACAAACAACAGACATTTATTTTCTCATAGTCCTAGAGTCTGGAAAGTCCGAGACCAGGGTGCCAGGATAGTGGGTGTCTGGTGAGGACTTACTTTCTGGCTTACAGATGGCCACCTTCTCTGTGTATCCTCACATGGCAGGGAGAAATATAAAGAGCAAGCTACTTCTCTGGTGTCTCTTCTTGTAAGAGCACTAATCCCATGATGAGGGCTCTACCCTCATGGCCTCAACCAAATCGAATTACCTCCCAAAGGACCTATCACCAAAGACCATCACATTGGGGCTTAGGGCTTAAAAGTATGAATTTTGGGGGACACATTTCATTCCATAGCACATTTTTAGGCCTGCTTTCAGTACCTGGACCACAATCCTTGTTTTTCTTGCCTGAGAAACAATATGGAATCATCAGAAGGGAAATGAAGGAAGACCAAGATCTGCTTCAGGATGGGTGGAGTGGGAATGGTGTGGGCTCTAGATGAATTCACTGTATGTATTAGTGTTGTCGGGCTTCCATGACAACGTGCCATGGACTGGGGGGTTTAAACAACAGAAATCTATTGTGTCATTGTCCTAGAGCTTGGACGTCCATGATCAAGCTGATGGCAGGGTCGGTTTGTTCTGAAGCCTTTTTCCTTGGGTTGGAGATGACTGTCTTCTCCCTGCATCTCCACAGGGTCTTCCCTCTGTGTGTGTCTGTGTCCTAATCTTCTCTTTTCATAAGGACACCGGTCATTAAATTAGAGGCCACCCTAATGACCTCATTTTACCTCAATCACCTCTTTAAATCGTATCGTCAAATACAGTCACAGTCTCAGTTACGGCGGGTTAGTACTTCAGCATATACATTTTAGGGCAGACACCATTCTGTCCATAATGGCAGGGGATCTAGTCCCGATCTCGTTGCTTACTAGCCACGTGGCTATGGGAATCTACAAAGCCCTGTGAGCCTGAGATTCTTCATCTGTGAAATAGGTTTGATAGGATCTGTCTGGTAGGAACGTTGGAATGTGTGCAATGTTTATAAATCACCTGACACAATGTATGGCATATGTTAGATCTTTCCTGATTGACAGTTATTTGCATTACTAGTATATTTAGACCTCAGATCATTCTACACTTACCTCTGGGAATTTTGTTTTTGCTAGTGTCATTGTTATCTAGAAAACCTCGGAGTGTGCAGCGCAATACGACAGGAATTCCAATTCATCCAAAAATGTTGCTTCATGGATAAAACTCAGTAAAACTTCCCTCCTAGATGATTTACTATTTAATTTGGGTGTGGGAGAGTCTTCCCCAGCTGGATACAGCTCAAAGCTCCTGGCATCTGAGTCAAGGATCAATGCCTTCCCTCCCTCCCAGCTACTTTTCCAGCCAAACTGCTTTTTTCTATCCATTTCATCACCACCCGAAATCTACGCCCTTAAAATAGGCCAAATTACACTAGAGATACCCGAATTTAAATGTCATTTTAATATGGTCAGCTCTGGCTATCCCCACCATGCAGATGTGTACGTGGCCAGTGGCTTGGGAGACTCACTTCATGGGAGATTCACCGTTATCTCTCAGGAAATCCCTGCAGAGGATGATTGTCTATCACCTGGCTCTTGCACTGTGCTCAGCCACAGTCGGACAAGAGCACAGAACAACTTCCACACCCACCCCAGATGGAGATTCCTCTCCGCTTTGCTCACCATCCAGAAGGAACTGCTCAGGGCAGTTCTCCCTTCCAGGCTTTGCTCTCAGCCCTAAGTCATGAGTCACATGGTCTGACAATCTGGCCCTGCCACCACCCAGCTTTATTAAAACCAACTTCCGCAGAAGGAACTGAAGTTTCCCCAAGCCCCAAACTGCCCTGGCTCAGGGCACTTACACCCCACTGCTCTCAGCAGAAGCACCACCCTGCAACCCTTCTGTCACTTGGTCTTTAGGGCTTAGAGGACATCACACCACCTTAATTATACGTCTGCAACTCCCAGACTCTCTAATTCAATGGGCAGTAGTGGGTCTGGCTTACCCTAATGTCTCTGTTAACCCAGGGCCTTTCAAAGAGCAGATGGTCAATGAATATTTGGGGAACAAACGTGCCAGTGAGCAGCGGCTCTTATTTATTGAGATTAAATTTTCCCTACGTTCTCAAATAAGGCAAGCAAATTCACATACACATATATATTTTAATTTTATAGAAAATCACGTTGAAATAGGATAAGATGGCAATAAGGAAGTGTCTTTAAATTTTATTTCTCTATTTCATAATTCCACATATTAAAATACAAAGTTCTTTCAGATTTCCAAGAAAATTCCTATTGCAATGACACTCCAATTCTACCTTGTTCCGAGCAGCAAAATGAAATGGAAGGTGACCTCATTTCTTTTACAAAATGGAAAACTCTTACTTTTGATAATAAAATTACATGTGTGGTCAATATCATTCCCCAACTAAGATGCTGAAGCTAATTAAATCTTCTATGAAAACAAAGAAAATTTGAAACAGTCCAAAAGGAAAACATAGATCAATATGCAAAACACCCAAATGTAACAAGGACTGAAAAGGTTATGCACTGGTGGTTTCTCCAGGTTACTGGGGCCCTCCACTACTTTAAACACTGACTGCTGTCTTCAAACACAGAGTAAAGAAAGGACTAATTTCTCATGGGGCAGGTGGAGCTGCTGCAAGGGGACTTGGATATGCACTGGCCGTCCCCCCTTCCCCCCATTGGCCCTGGCTGCAGCTCCTGCTCACTCCTTCTCTACCTTACCTCCAAGGCCTCTTCATACAGGATTGAGAAGGAGCTGCGATCTCTCCAATTGAGCTTGGCCACATATTCCAGGACTTTCCTCTTGGTGGTTTCAGCATGGGACCTGGGACCCCACAGGAACTCATAACATGCAGGATGGCTGTTGGGCACCTGCTGGTACTTCCAGTACTCTTCCTGCACCCAATCCTGGGTGATGAGCTTCCGGACCGCCCTGTACATGTAATGCTCACCCCCAGCAGGCACCCCCATCACACCCAGTGCTTCCCAGATGACCTCCTCCCAGGTGCAGTTGCCCTTCATGAACATCACACCCAGGATCATTATCAGGAGACCAGCCTTGGGAAACCGCTGACTATCATTAAGCTCCTCACTGTGGGTGAGGCCTAGGGCAGTGACAAGGACATAGGAGTGGTTGTCAGGATCCACTTCCTTCAATCGATGCCAAAGACCAGCTGCATGCACTCGAAGGCTTTAATGGAGATCTAAGGGAAGTGGTCTTGGTAATCTCTGATGACAATATTCAGCATTTCTGCCTCAGTGATCGGCTTCTTCATTTGATACTTGATGAGCAGGAAATCAACCAAATCAGACATCTTCTCTTCCAGCTCCTCTTGGAGCATGGACGCAGGGACTGCCGGGTCCTGGGAGGTGCTTAGCCCCACCTCTTCTTCAGTGATGGATCCCTCATCAGAGTGGTGCTCTGGATTGGAGGCCAGGCCAGTGGGGGAAGAGGAGGCTCCCTGAGGACACTGGAGGGGACCCAGTGTTGCAGTGGCAATCTCCTCCAGGTTGCCTGGGGTCAGAATAGAGGAGGAGGCAGCTGCCCCCTCCTCCTGACTCCCGTGAGCCGGTGCACCCACCAGGTCCTGGGCCTCTGCTTGCGCAAGGAGGCCTTTCATAAGCCTGTAGCACTGACTTCTGTGGTGTGGTGGCGGTGCTGACTCATGATGGCTCTGGTCAGGGACAGCAATCAGGAGTGTGGGCAGCAGTCGGGCTATGGGGACCAACAGACCTGAGAAGAGAGGGAGCATATCAGTGGCCTCAGTGAGAACGACACCTTGGGGGCTCTTACAAAGTGCAACCTACAAGTCTTTTCCTTAAGTGATGCCCTGGGGCCTCCCAGGGCTCCTCTCCTCCTGGTCAGCCTGTCCCCTGAGCACATGAACATGAAAAAGAGATGGCTCCTCAGGGGCAGCTTGCCCACAGAATGTGAGGCTCCAGGGCTTATATAGTGGGTGTGTGGGGCCAGCCACTATTGGTTCCCCTCTGTCTTAGGGAGGGCAGAGCCTCTGGCACACATTGAGAGTGTATACCTCACCTTTACTGCTGGCATGGCCTGGGCCTCCTCTGCTCCATGCCCTGAGGACACTGCCTCAGACCAAGGTCTCACCGTGGGTTCCTGGAGCCCCTGTAGGGGGAAGTGAGGGGCCCTCATGCTGCAAATACACGCATAGCCCTGGTACCCCCAGTGCTGTCAGGAGGGTTGGCCAGGCTCTGTGAGGTCCCCACCATTCTGAGGTAGATGGTCACCTCTGTGCTCACCCAAGGCCCTCAACTTTTGCCTGGAAGGCTGTAGACCCCACCCCTCTGCTTGCCTGAGGAAACTCTCAGAACAAGAGCTCACATCCCTGATATGGAGTAGAAGGCCGTGAGTGGGCCCCCCATCTCCCTGGGAAGACTGCAGGGCCTGGGTCAGACTGTTCTGGGCTGGGGTTTCCCTCAACCCACCATAAGGGTTTTACCTTTAATCCTGGCAGTGCCTCGACCCACCCCTGCTGATTTGACATGGTCCATCTCAGCTCAGTCCAAGCTCTAACTTCTGAAGATGCCCCTCTGCCCCTCTCACTGCCATTAGAGCCAGAGTTTGCCATGTCTTGCTGC
The DNA here is from genome assembly GCA_028534055.1 of Eulemur mongoz. Lineage (NCBI taxonomy): Eukaryota > Metazoa > Chordata > Mammalia > Primates > Lemuridae > Eulemur > Eulemur mongoz. Next base: position 6,473,499 of record JAPYYL010000031.1, on the reverse strand, counting down.
TCCCAGCTGTATCCTCGGGGGTATGAAAACAGAGAAGCCAGACTCTGTGGGTTCCCTTCTTTTCTGGGGTGGGTAATTTCACTCCTCACTAAGGGTACTTATCTTGACTTCTGACGATACCTGGGACTCCTCCCTCAGCTGATGTGAGGCTGCACCGCTGAGAACAAGGTCCTCTCCTCCCTGACACGCTCACCAGGTAGAAGTCTGGGGCCAGCACATGTAGTCACCCATGCTTCGACCAACCCAGGGCCAAGAACTGGCATAGGGCATGGACGGACTCTCTCTATTGGGGGTATGAGTTCCCCTCAATCATCCCCCTGTGTCCTCACCTTGGTGATGCCTAGCAGGCCTGGGACTCTTTCCTGTGCCAACCTGCAGCTGCGACCCTCAGACCAATGTTGTAACCACACTTAGCCCCTTCAGGCAGTAGTGAGGGAGCACCAGATCTGGCCACCCTGCCTGGAGCTTCCAGGGATGACTGTGGTGACAGGGCGTTTCTGTGAGGCCTCAACTCTTCTGGAGTGCAGTACTCCTAGTCCTCCTTCACATCAAGGTGTTCACCTTCCTCATGGCCGTAAAGAAGTATGGATGTACCAATGTGGCCACCCTGCACAGGGTCTCCCAGGGATGAAAGCAAGGGCATGGTTGGGGCCCCTCTATCCTGGGATCCTGGGTCTCCGTCCACCTCTTGTCTCCCAGCAGGGTCTGAGCATCTCCCTCTGCTTACTTGAGGCCGTGCTCACTAAACCAAGCCCCTACCCTCCCTTAGACCCACAGGTGGCTATCAAGACACACGTGCCAGGCCACCCTGCATGGGGCCTCCCAAGGCTGATGGCAAAGACAGGCATCTGTGGAGTTCTCCCCTATCCTGAAGTCTAAGGCTCCCTCCCACCTCTCCTTATCTCTGTGTTCTTATCTTGGCTGCCTGGTACAGCCTGCGTCCCTTACAATCACACCATGGCCTTTACTTCTCTCTAATCCATGAGGTGTAAGTCAGTGGTCCCCACATCCTGGACCATCTCAGCGGTGACATTAGGGGTGGAAGTGGATGGGTGGGGGGATACCCCAGTCCTCCCTTAGGGTCCTAACCTTTATTCCTGGTAGAGTCTGGACCCCCCCATGTCCTTGACTCAGCCCCAGGTCACAGCAGGCTCTGACTCCCAGAGTCCCCTAAATACTAAGAGGGAGGGACTTAGCCTGACAGGTCTGCCCCAAGGTGGCCCAAGACTGACAGCAGGGTCAAAGCTGGACTATTTTGAGACACTTTACCTAGGGTGGGGGCCCCCTCAGTCCACCCTCATCTTCTCACTTGACTCCTCACAGAATCTGGGCCCTCTTGTTTCAGGTAATCTGAAGCCTGCCCCTGAGACCATCAGCCTTGTCACTGTCAGTCCTTCAGAGGCAAGTCAGTTGGTGTTACATCCGGGCCCCCTATACTGGGGCTTTCGCTTTTGCGGGCTGACAGCAGGAACAAGTACGGACTGTGGGGCACCGATTGGGATGTAGGGGGGCCTCTCAATCCTCCCTTAGGGCTCTTCCCTGTATGGAGTTGAGACAGCTCTGTGCCATACCAGGCTCTGACTCCCAGAGTCCCCTAAATCCTAAGGGTTAGGGACTCAGCCTCACAAGTCTAGCCTGGGGTGGTCCACTGCTGACAGCAGGAACAAAGTTGCATTATTTTGGGATCCCTGTACCTGAGATGGGGCCCCCTGAATCCAACCTCCTCATCTCACCTACTCTGAACAGAGCCTGTGCCCTCTCCCCTCCACCGAGGTGAAGCCTGCCCCTCAGACAAATGGCCTCGCCTCTGTCAGCCCAACAGATGGATGTCGGTGGACGTCAGATCCCACTCTCCACCCCAGCTTCCCAGGCTGACAGCAGAGGCGGAGTTGGATATTTGGGGAATGTCTACTAGACGGTGGGCCTCCTCAGTCCACCCTCCACATCTCACTTGACTACTCACAGAGCCTGGGACCTCTCCCCTCCACCAATGGAAGCCTGCCCCTCAGACCAAGGGTCTTGCCTCTGTCAGCCCAAGACACAGGTGATTGGACGTCAGATCCCTCCCCCCACTCTGGCTTCCCGGGCTGACAGCAGGGGCAGACCTGGATTATTTGGGGACCCTTTACGTTGGGGACCCCTCAGTCCACCCTCTGCATCTCAACTCACTGCTAACAGATCCTGGGCACACTCTCCTCTGCTGATCTAAAGCTTGCCCCTCAGGGCAACTGCCTGAACTCTGTCAGTCCCCCAGATGGACTGTCTGTGGACGTCAAAGCCGGCCCCCCACACCCGAGCTTCACCAGGCTTCCCCGAGCTTCCTCAGGCTGACAGGGGAGGCAGAGCTAGATTATTTGGGGATGCTCTACCAGAGGGGGCGTCCCCTCACTCCCCCCTCAGCATCTCACCTTGACTCCTCACAGAACCTGGCCCCTCTCCTAATGGTTGACTGGAAGTCTGGACCTCAGACCAACGGCTTCGCCTCTTTTAGCCCCCCAGAAACAAGTCGGTGGACGTCACATCCCACCGGTACCGGGGCTTCCCAGGGGTGACAGCAGGGACAAGAATGGAATGTGGTGCCCCCAACAAGGATGTGGCAGAGCCTGGATCTCCACCCACTATGGCCCTCAGTTGACCTTGGTTCACATCAACAGATGACTCCAAGAGTCCTTTGTGTTCTAAAAGGGAAGGGCTCAACCTGACAAGTCTGTCCCAGGGTGGCCCAGGACTGACAGCAGGGGCAGAGGTGGATTATTTGGAGCACTCTGCTCTCTGCCGAGCTGAAGTCTGGACCTCACACCAAGGCCCTCAACTCTGTCAACCCCTGAGGCAGAAGTCAGTGGACATCACTGATGGCAAAGGCAGGGATTGGGCCCCTCTGATCTAGGGTCTAAGGTTCCACTAGTCCTCCTTCAGTGTCTCACCTTAACTGCCAGCAGAACCTCGGACTCTGTTCGCACTGCAATGGGATCTCCCACAGCTGACCACTGGTACAGTTCATGGGCCCTTTCCATTCTGGAGTCCAGGGCTGTCTTGGTCCCCCCTCAGGGCCCTCACCTCGATTCCTACCGATGCATGTGACACCTCCCTGGGCTAAACTGAGTATGCCCAAGTAGACTAAGGCATACACTACCATGAATCCCTTGAGGCAGAACTTCACCTATACAGGTCAACACCTGTATTGTCGAAAATTGAGGGAGTGGTTAGCCTTAAACCTCTGCCTGTAATCTTTCAGAACTGACAGGGCAGAGATGGATTCTTTGGGACTCCTATGTTCTGCGGTGAGTGGACACCTCAGTTCTCACTCATGAGAGCCCTCATCTTGGCCCTTGGCTCCTTGATTCAGTGCTCCGTGGGAAATGTGCTCTTCCTTTCATGTCGGACCATTTCTCCAGCTGAAACCTTTGCAAAAAATGACTCCAAGTCCCAGACTAGATGTTAAATGGGGAATTGTTGTATCCATAACCAAGGGTGAGCAGTTGTATATCTAGTGCTCTCTTATTCAAATCTCTTCTGTACTTATGTTTTGTACAATTTTTTAAAATCACTTTATTAAAATGTACCACTCACTATATTGCAAATATAAAATAATAAAAACATTATTTGAAAAAATAAACATTATAGATTTTTAGTTCACCCATACTAGGAAAGCTAGTCTTTCAACTTGCATGTCTCTAGGATCACAGTAAGTTTGCTACAGCTCTGGAGAACTGCCTCTTATATATATGCATATCGATAACTGAGATTTATAAAAGAGAGAAAGAAAGAAGGGGAGGGAGTGTGAGAGAAGGGGAGAAATTGTCCTTTTAGTTGTATGTTGAAAATTTTGCTTAGTAATTTGAAATTTTAAGTCTAAACCTTTTAAGAAATTTGAAAGGTTTTGTTTTTCCATTCTTTACCTTCCCTATAATAAATTTATTTGCCAAAAATATTACGAAAATATTACAAAATACAATATTTAAGAAAAACCATAATGGTTTTAGATTTCTTCTTTTAGGTATATCTATCTTTAAATGGCTCTGAATCTTTATACTTTAACTGTATTTTTATATATAATTTTGGATGCCATTAGCTCGTATATAATCATTGAGGTATTTTATCTTCACAGTCACCATTAGTGTTGGTTGGCAGGAAATATGGTTTAACCCTACACCTAACCACCACCCCTCCAAATAAAAATTTCTCTCCCCTCCTCGCCTCTTACCTCCCTACTCAGACACTATCAAAACTACATATTGGTCTATTCATATCTTGAACATTAACAACTGTTATTTTGTGTGTGTTTATTTTGTTTTAACATATTTGACTTCTACAGTTCTTCTGTATTCTCTCTTGCTATGTATGTGGTAGATGACTTATTTAAGCTACTAAAATACTTATAAAAGTCAGTCCCAAATACTATCAATAAAAATCACGTACTATCCAGAAGAGAGGGTGCCTTATCAGGTTGAATCAACTATCTGCTTTGTTTGAAAGATATGTACCGATTGTGGATAAAAAAAAATCAGCTTATTTTCTTTTGTTGCCATAAAATACTAGAACACTAATAACCATTCACTAATTTGTATCAAATCCATGTTCATCACTGATCCATTTACTAAATCTGAGCCCTGTGTAAATTGCTTAAAGGGGAACGTTTTCTTAGTCTAATACTACTATACAGCCTACTTGCTAATTACACTAGTATATTCTTTTTTAAATATTAGATTCTTTTTTTTTCTTTTACTTCATCTTATTGTTATGGGGGATACAGAATTGCAGGTTACATACGTTGCCCATGTACCACCTTTCCCCCCAAGTCAGAGCTCCAGGCGTGTCTGTTCACCAGATAGTGTGCATTGCACCCATCATGTAGGTATATATCCCTCCCTTCCCAACCCACACTTCCTGAGTCAGCACCTTCAAGATTTACCATTCCCCAAACGGTGCACAATGCACTCATTGGGTAGGCATACACCCATCCCTTCCCCCACCCCCCACCTCAGTCTGATATCCGATTGGTGTCGTTCCCAGATGTGTATTTAGGTGATGATCAGGGAAACCAATTTTCTGGTGAGTACATGTGATGCTTGTTTTTCCATTCTTGGGATACTTCACTTAATATAATGGGTTCCAACTCTCTCCAGGAGAACCATAGAGATGTTGTATCTTCACTATTTCTTATAGCTGAGTAATATTCCATGGTATACATATACCACAGCTTACTAATCCAATCATGTATTGATGGGCATTTGGGTTGTTTCCACATCTTTGCTATTGTGAATTGTGCTGCTATAAACATTCGGGTACATGTGTCTTTGTTAAAGAATGACCTTTTTTCCTTTGGGTATCTGCCCAATAATGGGATTGCTGGATGAGATGGCAGGTATACTTGAATCTGTTTAAGATACCTCCATAATGCTTTCCACAGGGGTTGCACTAGTTTGCAGTCCTACTAGCAGTGTATGAGTGTTCCTGTCTCTCCACATCCACGCCAACATGTGTTGTTTTGGGTTTTTTTGATAAAGGCCATTCTCACTGGGGTTAAGTGATATCTCATTGTAGTTTTGATTTGCATTTCTCTGATCATTAGGGATGTTGAGCATTTTTTGGTAAGTTTGTTAGCCATTCTTATATCTTCTTTTGAAAAATTTCTATGCATGTCATTTGCCCACTTTTTGATAGGGTTGTTTGATTTTTTCTTGCTGATTTTCCTGA
>JAPYYL010000031.1:6436884-6467302 GCA_028534055.1 Eulemur mongoz | reverse complement strand
ATATAGGCATTTATGGATATGAATTTCCCTCTCAGGACTGCTTTAGCTGCGTCCCATAGATTTTGATAAGTTGTATCTGCATTGTCATTTAATTCATAGAAACTTTTGATTTCCATCTTGATTTCTTCCTTTATAGAATAATTATTCAGGAGAAAGTTATTTAGCTTCCATGACTTTGAGTAAGAGTGAGGGTTTCTGTTTGTGATCATTGTTACATTTATTCCACTGTGATCTGAGAAGATGCATGGTATAATTTCTAATTTTTTGATTTTTTTAAGACATGCTTTATGTCCTAGGACATGGTCAATCTTAGAGAATGTCCCGTGAGCTTATGAGAAGAATGTAAATTCTGTGGACTTTGGGTGGAATGTCCTATAGGTGTCAGCCATGCCCATTTGGTCTAGCATTCTATTTAGGTCCATTATGTCTTTGTTTATTTTCTGTTTAGAGGATCTGTTCTGTACTGTCAGTAGGGTGTTAAAGTCTCCAGCTATTACAGTATTATTATCTATCATTTGGTTAAGATCAACTAGGGTTTGCTTTATGAATCTACGTGCACCTAGGTTGGATGCATATATATTGAGTATAGTCATGGCTTCTTGTTGAATTGTGCCCTTGACCAGTATGTAGTAGGCATCTTTATCTTTTATATTTTTGTTGGTTTGAAAGCTAAGTTATTGGAAATTAAGATTGCCACACCAGTTTTCTTTTGGTTACCGTTTGCTTGAAATATCGATTTCCATCCTTTTATTTTCAGTCTAAATGCATCTTTGCAGGTTAGGTGGGTTTCTTGAAGACAGGAGATACTTGGATTGTGTTTTTTTATCCATTGGGCCAGTCTATGTCTCTTGAGCAGGGAATTCAAGCCATTCACATTTATTGAGAAAACTGATAAATGAGACGTTTTTTTGTTCAGCTTGTTGGTAGAACTTGATTGCGATGTTTTCTCTCCTGAGCCATTGTGGTAGCTGGAATTTGATCTGTAGCTCTTGAGTAGTTTGACATTCATGGATCTTTCTTGTGGTGATCCGTGTGTAACTCTCTTTTGAGTAATTCATGGACAGCTGGTCTTGTCTTGGTGAATTTCCTCAACCTTTGTTTATCTGAGAATGTCTTAATTTCTCCTTCGTATAGAAAACTTAGCTTAGCTGGGTACAAGATTCTAGGCTGGGCATTATTCTGTTTCAGAAGCTTGAAAACGGGGCCCCAACCTCTTCTTGCTTGTAAGGTTTCAGCTGTGAAATCTGGCGTAATTCTGATGGGTTTTCCTTTTTATATTACTTGTTTTTTTCTTCTTACAGCTCGGAGAAGGGACTCTTTCTTAAATACGCCTTTATGACATCTTCCTTTTCATCTGTGCTACCAGCCTAGTTTGGGTAATTCATGTCTTAGCCTGAATGATAAGAGGCATGACAGAGTCACAGTCTTTAGTTGTTCCCTTTCCCAATCCATTCCCTTCATTGTCACCAGTACTCTGTTTCTAAGGTGCAGGTTCAAACATGCTTTTCCTTGCTCAAAATCTATTAATAGTATTTCATTGCCTAAAATGGAAGAACAAACTCCTTCCATTGTAGGCAGATGGATATTTTGGTCAGCCTGATGACTATGTGGTGTGGTGTTTTCGTATTTGCTATGAATCTCCCAGGGGTACTTTGAGCTCCTTCAATCTGTATGTCTAGAGTATTAGCAAGGCCTGGAAAATTTTCCTCGATTATGTCTTCAAATAGCTTGTCCAACCCTTCCTTATTGTCTTCTTCACCCTCAGGAATGCCAATAACTCTCAAGTTAGGTTTCTTCACATAATCTCACATTTCTTGAGGACTCTGATCATTTCTCTTACTTCTTTGATCTATCTCTGTGACTGACTTATTTAGTTGGAATGAGTTATCTTCAATTTCTGAGAGTCTTTCCTCTGTTTGATCTACCCTGCTCTTGAGACTTTCCACAGTATTTTGTAGTCTCTGAGTGAATTTTTCATTTCTAGGAGTTCAGTTTGGTTTTTCTTCAATATTTCAATTTCTTTAGTGAAGTTTTCCTCCAAATCCTGTATTTTCTTTGTGGTTTCTTTGTGTTGATTATCCATTGATTCTTGTATATTATTCAGCTTGTTTATAATCCATAATTGGAATTCTTCCTGTGACATGTTGGTGTTTTGAGTCTGGTTTGTGTCAAATGGTTGAGAGCTGGTATTTCTCTTTGGGGGTGAGCTTTCTTTTTGATTCTTTGCGCTCCCTGTGTTTTTTTGCTGGGCCCTTCCCATCTAGGTTTATCGTTGGATCATTTCTTATAGATTTAGTCTGGTTAATAGCACTCTTTGTGCTCTATTCTTATGTTGTGAAGCAATCTAGGTATATTGCTTCCTTTGCCAAGAGGGGAAGATTGTTTAGAGATTTTTCTATTTCAGTTGGGCGACTGCTTCTGATGGTCCAATTCTAGAGGACTGGAGTGATCCAAGACCGCTTTGGCGAGTTAGGACACTGTGTAGTGGTCTTTCAGAAGACAGGCAGTGTCTACACTAGTAGTAGACCAAAATTCTCTGTTTATTTGTTTGTTTCCCTTTGATTCTTCCTCTATAGGGGTGGTTTCTGTCTCTATCCGCAGGAAAGATACTAGTTATGGGGAGTGGACGGTGCCCTCACTCGCTCAGCACCCCAGTTGCTGCAGCTCCCACGGGTAAAAGTCTGCCTTGGCCCAATGTCCCCAGGGACCAGGCTCCACACTCTCGCTTCTGGAGAAGTACTCAGTGTTTACACAAGGGCGGGGCCCCTATATAAAGTCTGTGGACCAGGGGAGGGGGCCATCCAGGGAGCCTCTTGGCACCCTATTGCTCCGCAGTGACTTGGCTTTGGGCCCAAGATGGCAATTGCGCGCCCACAGATCGCAGGCATTGGGGATGACTACTCAGGTTCCGGTATGTACCAGAGCCAGGGGCCTGGCCTGTTCAGAAGCTCACCATGGCTTCCCAGTTAGAAGGCAAAAAGAGAGAAGAAAGAAAGAAAAAATAGAAAAAAAAAAGGAAGAGAAAAGAAAGAAAAGAAAGAGAAAAGAAAAATAGAAGAGGAAAAAAAAGAGAAATGAGAAGAAAAAAAAACCCAAAAAACCAAAAAACAAACAACACAAAAAACCTAACCCAAAACAGCAAATACTCAAACACAAAAGAACAAAAACAAAACTACACAGCACCACACCACATCGTTAAATGAAGAGATACACAAATCTGAAGCATATAGTTTGGCAACTCAATGATTAAGCTTTTGCACCTTAGCGCAGCTCCGCCCCTTCACGCCCACTCGGTTGGGTGCCGAGCGGTGACTCAATTTTTTTTTTTTTTTTTAATATCTTAGCACAGCTCCACCCATTCACACGGAGCACAGCCCCGGCGGAGATGGCGTAGGCCCAGAGACCAGCGGAGGGCGCCAGGCAGAGAGAGCCACTCGGCACCTTGTGGCTTCCGAGCAGTTCCGCCTTTGCTTTCAAGATGGCGCCCGCAGTGCTCCTGGGTTGGAGGGGGACCAGCTCCCCGGCAGGCAGAGACCGTCACTGCCAGGGGGCTGGCGAGCAAAGCCGCCGGGGGCCACTGGCTGGAGAACCGCCAAAAAAAGTAGCACAGGAGCACAACGCAATTCTCTGATCGAGGATCCTTTGTGACCCTCCCCCCTGGTGCAGGTCCATCCCTCCTTGCCAAGGGCTGTCTCAGCTGAGACTTCCCAGGTTCCAAGCTATTCTCCTGAAGAAACCTCCTGTCTGCAATGTTCCACGTCTCCCTCGGTGATTCTGCTCTGGCTTGCAGGGGGTGGGTCTCCAAGCAATTGGGATTGGAGGTCAGTGAGGAGAGCAAGCCGCTTTCCCAGAAGGCTGCCCCCGCCCCATCTGGGGGCGGGCACATCCAGCCTGTGCTCTGCTGGCTACTGTCTGTTCCACGTTCCACAGAGTTCTGCGATCATAATTTTCATTCACCTCAGACCTCACACGCTCTGTTTGCCCCACGCTGATTTTCCATGGATTCACACTGCTGTTCCTGTGTGGGAGCAGTCCTCTAGTGTTGTGGCAGGTCCAGATCCATGGCTACCTCACCGGAGCACAGATCCAGGCAGTCACCACCACTTCGCCATCTTCCCAGCTTCAGTTTTGTACAATTTTATTTGACTTCCATTGTTTACGCTTTTTTCTTTAGTAATTGATCCTACTTAGAAAAATGGCTATTTTGTAAGTATTTTCAAAGAATTGTGTTTTGACAGACATCTCTACTGTTATCTGCTTCATTATTTCAGCTTTTATCTTCATTATTTCATACCTTCTACTAACTTAAGTTGCATATGTTATTTATTCTTTACTTTCTTGCACTGTGCAGACGTTTTAAACATTTTTATTGTCTGAAATATTTAAAGCTATCTATTTCCCTCTAAGTATCTGTTGGGCTGTATCACACCGTTAGTGTTACATAGCTTCATGTGTATGACTTGAATTTTTTACAAGTTGAATATATTATTCCATTACTTATGCTATTAAAATTTTCAATATTTATCCCCAAATTAGTGGTGTAAAATTATTTTTTAGAAGACTGTGAAAAGGATGAGAGAAATAGACTGTCACTTGGAGCAGATTTCAGATTCCAAAGGCATTTTATTTTGTTTATTTTTTTCATTAGTTATAGAACATTTTTAAACATATTTAAATGGTGTTGACAGAGTTAGGTGTATTGCAGGAATGCAAAGAATTTTAACGCTAGAAGATCAATCAACATAACTGGCCATGTGTAAGAGTCAAGGATTTTCTAGGAAAATAGAAAATTCTATCAAAATTTAATACAGAGGGAATTTAATGCAGGGGACTGATTACACAAGTGATGGAGAAGCCAAACTAGGGAGTGTTGGAGAACCCAATAATTAACCACACGAGGAAGTCAATCTCACCTCTAGTTCTGAAGGACAAACAGGAATTTTGCATTAATGGAGCCTAGTTATTCAGTTCAACAGGATCTGGAATCATGGTGAGACTACCTGATGGTGGCTGGAGCCATGGAAAATGTAGTCACTGAAAGACAATTCACTTGATGCAGAAGAAGGAGGAGAAATACTCTAATTGCTCTATCTTCCTGAACCGAAATGGCAGCCAAATGTTGGTGAGCCTAGGAATTGGAGCCTTCAGGAGTCAAATCCTGTGTAGTAGAGAGCAGAGGAGGAGAAAATGAGAGATGGATCTGGGAGCAAATAGTTCCAGGACTGCCTAACTATATTAACAGATTAAATGAGACAAATCATATCTACAATAAACTTATTTTTTTTTTTAAATTTTAGGTTTGGGGAGTAGAAGTTGAATTCTGTTGTATGTATATATTGTACAGTGGTGAAGTCTGGGATTTTAGTGTGCTCATGACCTTAGTAGTGTACACTGTGCCCCATAGGTAATTTTCCATGCCTCTCCCACGCTCACCCTTTGGAGTCTTCCATGTCCATTATACCACTCTGTGTGCCCTTATGTAGCCATAGTTTAGTTCCCACTTATAAGCGAGAATATGGAGCATTTATTTTTCTGTTCCAGAGTTACTTCACTTAGGATAATGTCCTCCAGTTCCATCTAACATGCTGCAAAAGACATTATTTCACTCTTTCTTATTGTTGAATAGTACTCCATGGTTTGTGTGTGTGTGTGTCTGTGTGTATGTGTATATGTATATATAAATATATCAATCTCTTAATCCATTCAGTTGATGTGCACTTAGGTAGATTTCATATTTTTGCAATGGTGAATTGTGCTGTGATAAACATATGAGTAGAGATGATATAATTATTTCTTTTCCTCTGGGTAAATACCCAGTACTTGGTTTGCAGGATCAATGCTAGATCTACTTTTAGTTCTTTGAGAAAGTTTCATACTAATTTACATTCCCACTAAGAGTGTATAAGTGTTTCATTTTCACTGCATCCACACTAACAACTAATGTTTTTTTGACTTTTTATTAATGGCCATTCTAATTGGAGTAAGATGGTATCTTATTGTGGTTTTAAGTTGCATTTCCCTGGTTACAGTAAATTTAAACATACTTGTATTTAATAAAAATTGACATATATTCCCAACAAAAGTGATATTTCTCAAACTATAAAATTTTTTTTCTACTCCACCTTCTCCCACAAAGTATAAAATTTATATCCATGAGTCTAAGCTGATAAATAAATGACGGAATAAATGGAGGAGAATAGATGAATCTGAGCAGAAGAAATACAAATGAGTTGTGTAGATATACTTTTCAAGTGCTTGCTGGGCACAGAGACTTCCTTCCCAAGAAAATACAGTGTGGAAAAGGGGGAAAAGAGGAAGTTTACTTTGAGGAAGCCTGAAAAGTGCTCCCTCTGCAAGGTGAACAAGATTGATATTCACAGTGATAAGTGTCAGGCAGGTGGGAGGGGGAAGGAGGGGACGGATAAATTCTGACCTAATGCATCCAGTGCATTGTCTAGGGGATGGGCAGGCTTGTGGCTCTGACTCAGGTGATGCAAAGGCAGTATATGTAACCAAAGCATTTGCACCCCCATAATATTCTGAAATAAAACAAAAACAGTGGTAAGTCATTGTTGATGGTATATATCTTTGATATCATGTCATGAGAATAGCACTTTACCTCTGTGGTTCTCCCCTTTCCAAACCCATAATACCAAGCTAATCATGACAAATTCATCAGCACAATTCCAAGAGAGGGACATCCTACAATATGCCTGACTAGTACTCTTCAAAACTGTCAAGGTCATGAAAAACAAGGAATGTCTGAGAAACTGTCATAGCCAAGAGGAGTCTAAGAAGGTGCAATGGCTAAATATCCTGTAGAATATTGGATAGTATCCTGGAAAGGAAAAAAAAAGACATTAAGTAATGACTAAGGAAATAAAGAAAGTGTGGACTTTTGTTAATAACATTGGATCACTATTGGTTCATTAGTTGTAAACAATGTACCAAACTAAGATGTTAATTAATAGCAGAAAGCAAGTGTGGGCCATGGGGGAACTCTCTGTACTATGTTTGCAATCTTTCTGTAAATGCAACACTATTCTAAAACAAAAAAGCTTGTTAAAGTGGAAAAAAAAGAAAGTCAACTACATAAAGGATATGTGTGAAAAACCTAAAGCAAACGTCATACACATATGGGGATATTTGAAATCTTTTGGTTTGAAACTGAGGATTAGACAAGGATTCCTCCCATTACTGCTTCTATTCAAAATTTTGATGGAGATACTGTCCAGTGCAGTAATTAGAAGCAGAAGAGATAGCAACTCATAAAATAATAAATACAGTGTCCGTGATTAACAGATGATTAGACTGTGTGTGAGGAAAATCCAAAAGAACTATGGTGAAACTGTTAAGTCAACAAAAGTGAATGTTAAGGTTAGCTGGTATGATATCAATATACAAGAAGTAAACTTTTTTTCTGCAGCAACAAATAGTAGGAAATGAAAATGAAAGACAGCAAAATGTGGCTTGTAACCTATCATACCAAAATATTAAATATTGAAGGATAAATCTAGCCAAAGCACATTTAGGAACTCTATGGAAAAAATATAAAAACACTCTTTAGATAAGTTAATAAACACCTAACTAAATATAAAGTATAATATGATCATGGATATGAAAATTCAGTTGTATAAAGAGGTTAATTCTCCTTAATTAATCTACAGATTGACTGGAATCTCAATAAGAAATTCCAAAGTATTTGTGAGTGAATATGTCTGTTTATGTGCATATCGGTTAAAATGTGATGCAATGGAGTGTAATGTTTCAATTGGCATGCAACAGACAAAGCATAGCCAAGAGAGTCTTGAAGGAATAGAGGAAGATGAAACTAGTTATTTTACCAGATGAGTAAGAATTATTAAAATGCTAGAGTAACTATGTTTGTGGTATGTGTGCCATGGAAACGGCATACTGTTGAAACAGATAGGCTTATATATGGACCATTGATTTATGAAAATGGTGCAACTGCAGAACAGTGGGGCATCACAGTATTTTTGGTAAATGGCAGTGAAACAACTGGATCTCCATGTAGAAACCCCAATGCAACTGGAATTCTTCTGAAGCTACATAAAATTCAATTACAGAGGGATTAAAGGTCTACTTTTTCATGTGTTGTTATAAAACATTTCAAAACACACAAAACTATATTGAATATTTTAATGAATCTAGCATTGTGGGTCAAGTAGGGCTTTGATAATGCTGAAGGAAAAAGGACCTAAAGAGTCTGGGGACATCATTCAGTGCCAGAAGGGATGGAGATGATATGAGCTGGGGAGAAAGAGAAGAATTGGAAGCTCCTTCTGCTCCCTGTCTTTGACACAGATGGCCTTGCTACCTTCATAGGCCTTAAATTTCAAAGAGCTGGACCTGGTGGCTAGAGGCAGCTTGAGAGAAGTCTACCTGGACCAATGATGTGCTCATTCTACCTCCCACCGCAAGCGCAGCTGGCTGCTACAGCCCTGGTGCTCCAACAAGTGCGACTTGATGTACGAGGCCAGAGACTCCTGACAAGGGATGTTGGACTGACATCCTGACAAGACCCAGGAGGCCTTTACTGGCTTAGAGGGAAAGCCAACTTTTCCACATGTGTTGGGAGCAGAGTACTGCCTCCCTCCTCACCTGGATGAGAGCTCTTGATGAAGGGAGGGGATTGGGGGCTTTGGCCTCTCTTTTTTTTTGGCTCATTTCAAGGTGTACCACAGATGCTGCTCTTTTGCAGAAATCCCTCTCTGCACATGCATGCCAATGGAATTTGTAGTACTTGGATGAGCAATTGATGGTATCTCTCCTTCCTGCGGTCAGAGGTACTCCAAACGTGGAGGGATAGATAGCATGAGATGACATTGAACTCAGTCCAAGTGGGCAGGGGACCTCCAGAGATACCAGTGGGAGGGCTTCCCCTACCAGCATGGGATCTACCACCAATCTGGGGAGGATTCCCCCAACAGTGTCTTTCACAGAATAGAAGATTTAATTCTAATAATGTCTAACTTATCAATTTTTTCTTTCCTGAGTCATGCCTTTGGTGTTGTATCTAAGAAGTCGTTGCCAAATCCAAGTTCAACTTGATTTTCTTCCATGTTACCTTACAGAAGCTTTATAGCTTTGTGCTTTACATTTAGGTTTAGGATCCATTTTGAGTAAAATATGTGAAAGTCGCACAGCAAGTGTCTTTCTCCATGCTGAGGTCAAGGGTACTATAAATGTGGAGAAGAAAGGCATCATGGGATGACATTGAACTCATAATGAGTGGGCAAGGGGCCTCTAAGGATACCACTGGGGAGCGCCTCCTGAAGCAGCACATGAACTGTCACCAGTCTGGGGAAGGGTGTGGGGGAAGTGTCTTAATGAAGACCCTCCACCATTAAAATGGTATTATAATGGGATTTGGAGCTCTCGGTTTGAAATGCTTTAGGGTGGCAGTCAGTCTCTCAATGAGAATGGGGTCACCCAAAATGGAGCCATAGGGTGATGGGCTGAGGGGCCCTGTAGCAGGGAGAGCACCATCTTGATTATTCCATCTACCCAAGAGTAGTTGGTGGCCCAGATCAACATTCGCTCCCACCTCTGCTCCACATACTTCTTTCAGCTGCCCTCACTCTGGACAGGGGCCTTGGCAGAATTCAGGAATTCCAAGACCCCAGAAGAGGTTGACTTATGGTTTTGTGAGAGATTTCACTGAAGGCCTGGATCATCTCCAGATCCACTATGTTCAGGACCAACTCAGCTGTTGTGGAGTTGAGTTTGCTTTCTTCCTCAGCTTTGGCTTTAGCGTCTTGGGTGCATTAGCCTTTCTTGTAGCCAGAATAGGATATACAACATGTGATGGTTAATTTTAGATGTGGAATTGACTAGGTTAAGGGATACCCCAGTAGTTGTTGAAGCATTATTTCTGGGTGTGTCTTAGAGGATGTTTCTAAAAGAGATCAGCATTCAAATTAGTGAACCAAGTAAGGAAGATTTGCCCTCACCCAGTGTGGCTAGGCATGATCTAATTAGCTGAGGCCAAGATGGAACAAAAAGGGAGAGGAAAGACACGTTTGCGCTCTCTCTCTCTCTCTCTCTCTCTCTCTCTTCCTGAGCTGGGACAGCCTTCTTCTCCTGCCCTTGGACATCATAACTTCAGGCTTTCTGGCCTTTGCACTCTTGGACTTGTAGCAGCATCTGCTCTGGGGTCTTGGGCTTTTTTTCTCCATCTAAGAGTATACCATCTGCTTCCCTGGTACAAGACCTTCAGACTTGGACTGAGCCATGCTGCTGGCTCCCTGATTCTGCACCTTGCATATAGCCTTTTGTGGGACTTCTCAACCTCCAAAATTGCATGAGCCAATTCCCTTAACCAATCTCCTCTCATGTATCTGTATTTATCTGTCTATGACTCCTATTGGTTCTGTCTCTCTGGAAAAACCTGACTGATACACAAACTTTGATTGAAGGTGGAAAGCTTACACAATAAAGTTCTGCTCCCATACCTGGAGATAGCTAGGGTCCGAGTTTCACTCCTGGCCCCTGTGACCTCTGGGATTTTGGTACTGCAGCCCATCAGAAATAGCAAAAGTGCTGTTTTTCCTTTTCTTGAGGGGAACAGATGAGGGGAATGACTGCCTGGAGCTCCTTCTGTGCATTACCCAGAGTAGGTAGCTCACTGATGAATAGCAATATTTTGGAAATTTAGCATATTTTGATGGCTTATGTGTCAAGGTTAAAGATGAGAAGACTACTGCAAAAAGGGGCCTAAGATTTTCAACATGGATGGAACTGGACAACATTATGTTCAGTGAAATAAGCCACACACAGAAAGACACATCTTGCACATTCTCACTCATATGTGGGAGCAAAATATCAGAAACATCTCATGGAATCGTAGAGTATGAAGATGGTTATCAGGGGCTAAGGGTAGTGATGACAGGGTGATAAGGTGGGGATTATTAAAGGATGCAAAAATATAGTTAGTTGGTAGATAGAATGAACACTATTTCATAGCACAACAAAATGACTATAGTGAACAATAAGTTAGGGTATGCTTTAAAATAGCTAGAATAGAAATGTTTCTAACACAAAGAAATGATAAATACCTGAGGTGATGGAAGCCTCAGTTACCCTGATTTGATTAATTCACATTCTGTTCCAGTACCAAAACATCACATGTACCCTATGGAAATATACAACTATCATGTACACATAACAGTAAAAACTAAAAAGAGTGCATGAGTACCTCTAAGTGGGGAGAAGAGCAAGCAACAAGCCTTCAAAGCCCAAGGGAAAGTACATATGGTTGTTATCAGCACTCTTCATTGATAAAGGCTTCGCCTTTCCTGGGTACATGGCAAGCTGAATGCCCCGGCTCCTTGTAGTTGGGTCAATGTCATTAGTCCTAGCTAATGAATTGTGAGTGTAAGTGAGGTGTTTCCTTCTGACAGTGGCACTGAATTACTTGGGCAAGGCCCGCCACATTTCCGTCCCCTGCCATGAAGATGGACAGAAGGACACATCAATAGCTCTCATGAGCAGAAGCTCCCCCAGTGACCTGAATTACACACAAAGTGTGCGAAGAAAATGAACATTTCTTCGGTGAAGTTACTGGGACTTTGAGATGGTCACCACAGTAGCACTAGCCTGTCTTGACTGATTATCCAATTCCAAATTGGGCATTTCAATATAGTTGGCCATTGTCTGGTGGGGTGATGGGGCAGAGTCCTTTTTACTCATTGGAGAGGACGCTTGAGTTCTCTTTTTTTTTTTTTTTTTTTTGCCCAAGAGTGGACATATTCCTCTATGGAGAGTGTGTCAGGATAGGAAGTCTCTCTGAGGCATGGCCTATATGGAGCAAGAGTAACAAGAGTGGGTCTTTGGTTAGGTGGAACATTTTGTGCTGCAAGAGGCAGAGCAATATTAGCAATAGTAAGATATGTTTGTGTGGTGGCCTTGGAGGTGTGTCTGTCAGGTCCCCAGTAGGAAAACCTGCCATCGGGGGCAGCATTACTTGTCAGCCCCAGCCTTGTCTGTGTGGAGGCCATGCTTCCCCTGGGGCTGTCCCCTTCAATGGCTGGGAGTAGAAAGACTGACGGTGTCAGCCCGTTCCCATTTGAACAGGACCAGAGGGCACAAGTAACTGCATGAACAAATAGTTCAGGCCCACTTACCACGCAGCACTGAAGCACAGTGGCCCTTCCCCACCCTGCATCTATGGCCATATGGAGGGTCCTTTATGGCCAGTTGAAGCGGGGGAATGTACAAGCTTAAAATGGCTGGTACAGCATCTCACACAGATGAGCGGGTGCTCTTGAAAGAGAGTGGTAAGGGAAAATTCTTTACCAAATGGGCAGAGCTTTGAGGGGTGTACCTGGCCTGGGGTCAGAGTGGGCTGGCTAGCTGGCAGAGGACTGGAGGAGGCTCCTGAGGGCACACAGAGTATGGCAGACAGGAGTGAGGTGGGGAAGGGTGACAAAGTCCATCATCTCCCATCAATTTTTGTCCTCTTTTCCCCAACTGGCACTAGAGGGAGACTTTCTAAGAAGCTGATGTGTTTCTGCTCCCTTTGTTTCTCTTTGAGAGAACTACCTGTGGAGATATCATTTCTTTCAGGTTCTTTTGTCTAGCCCTTTTGACTTTTCAAAGCCATAATTTGGGTCTATGTATTTGATTGGACACACATAAAAGAGAGACAAACTCCAAGAGACAAAAACATGGGGAAAGAAACTGAAATGGGGAAATTTGGAGTCAAGGATGCAGAACTGGATTTTGTGCAGAAATCTTAGGTTGGCTTTTGGAAAAGTTCATGTTTCAATTCTGACACTGACTCCCTGTGCAGTTCCTGAGCAGCTTCCAGACCACAGGACGGTAACTCATTGGAGTCCCATGGCAAATAGGTCTCTTCTCCCCTATTAGTGTTAAGCATGAAAATAAACTCAAGGTTATTAAGAAATAAGCCAAATCTTCCTCAGTCCTGGATACCTTACCAATTCTCATCCTTTCCCACTCTTGTGACCCCAACTGGGAGGAGCACTTGAATAGGGTAAGCAGTACCTTGGCAGCATGGGAGGCCCAGGAAGTATGCCAGACTGGGAAGAAGATAGTAAGGGCTCCTTCACCCCAAGAGTTAGCGAAGCTGGGAAGCAGGGGATCCCATTCCCCTCCTCTCATCCCTGTCCTTGGGGTAGTTGTGTAGTCATGCAGGCAGCAAGTGACAGTGGTCTTGTCGGTGTCAGGCCCATCCAATTGCCACATGCTCCACCTGTGGCCACCTTCTGAACCTCACTTGTCCACAATAACTTAGCCAGCAGAAGAGCATGCCGCCACTCATGGCAGGTCCTGGCTGTCAGAAAACTCTTCTCCATATCCAAGCTGCACCTCATCTTTTCACAGGTACCTGTGATTCCTCCAGCATGGTAAGCTTTCAGCAGCAGGAGAGCTGCTAAGCATTGAAAGGGAGATTTCTGCCTGTCAGGGTCACAGTGGAATCTGTGGGAAGGTCACGTCGAGCTGACTGCACTGCAAAGGCAGGCCCAGCAAGGGCTCCTAGCTTCAGTGTTTGGTGAGGGAGGCACCAAATAGTGTGTGCTCTACAGTCTTCTCTGCAGCCAATCAGGCCTGGGGTCGGGTCTTAGTGGGCAGGTGGGGTTGGGATCCTGAGTCCTGTCAGGGAGACCAGGGGGAGCAAGGAGAACGGAGCACGTTGCCAGGGGCTGCTCACATGAGTCAGAACAGTGGAGAGGAAGGGCTATAGAGCAAACTTTTCCACACTGTGTATGTCCTAGCATGGAGCAGCAAAGCGACCTTTACTGGATGGGTTTGCACAGCACTCCTGGCTTGTTTAAGGCACTAGAGGGACCACAAAACATCACTGGGCCAGGGTTCATGCTGCAACTCCAAGGTGTTCATCAAAAGGTGCTTGGAGATGCACTGAGGAATGTGGGCCACAGCGAGGACTCCCTGCACCACTGCAGGTCATTTGAGTGTAACTTTGCAAAAGTTTTAATCCTGAGCATGCTCTATTCTCACCCTCACAAGGCTTTCTTGCTCTCTATTCTGCACATCCATGTTGGCAAAGGAGATTTTGCAAACAATTTTTTTTTTTTTGAGACAGAGTCTCACTCTGTTGCCCAGGCTAGAGTGAGTGCCGTGGCGTCAGCCTAGCTCACAGCAACCTCAAACTCCTGAGCTCAAGCGATCCTCCTGTCTCAGCCTCCCGAGTAGCTGGGACTACAGGCATGCGCCACCATGCCCGGCTAATTTTTTCTATATATATTTTTAGCTCTCCATATAATTTCTTTCTATTTTTAGTAGAGATGGGGTCTTGCTCTTGCTCAGGCTGGTCTCGAACTCCTGAGTTCAAACGATCCGTCCACCTCGGCCTCCCAGAGTGCTAGGATTACAGGCGTGAGCCACCGCACCCGGCCTGCAAACAATTTTATTCTTTATAATGTTGGCTTATCCCACGCCCCTTACCCCGTAAAAGTGAACCAGATATCTACCTTGTATTTTTGCACCACAATGGCTTGTTCTGTTGTAAAAGATTTGTTTGAAATGATTAGGTATGGCCCGTTCAAAAGTGTGAACTAATTACATTGGTGCTGTTGCTAATTCCCCTCCCACTGAGAACCAAGGCTTCAAACGTCCTGGGGTATGAGGAGGCCGTCATGCAAAGCCATGGGAAGGCCATGGTGGGGTATGGAAGCCAGAGGCTTCGCGGATGCAAACAGATGTCCCGTGCATCACTTTGTAATCCTACAGAGAGGAGACACGATGACCCGGCAGAGTGCTTCTCATTAGACGTATTTATTCTTCCCTTTTGGCTGTTCACAATATTTTATTTCAGTATATTTTTCAGAAGCACAATTGTATCTTTATGTTTAATTCTTTTAAAATCCGCACTGGTCAAGGTCTTTTTCATGCAAAAATGGACACTTAATGAGGGCAAAGAAGGTAACCAGTCATCTCTTGAGGCTCTTGCACTTTCTGCCCCCTTTTTGGGTTCAGCCATCCAGGGCAACTGGGTGTTGGTCCTCCTCTTCTTTTCTTGGTTTTCACTTGCCTGGGCCCAGCACCACTTCTGAAGACCTGTGTGTGTGTGTGTGTGTGTGTATGTGTGTGTGTATATATATGTGTGTTAGACTTTAATATACTTCATTGGCTTTCAGAGTGTCTCTGACTTGGCTGCACTCTGAAGAATCTTCTGGCACTGCCTAATGTCAGGCACCATGGCCAGTTTTCCTAAACTCAGACACCCTCTACTCTAATGACAACTGACCCTGGGGACGCAGTTCGGCTAGATGGTGGGCACAAAGTCTCAAGCAAATTGTATCAACAGAAGTGACCCTGACCAACTGGGGATATTTCATAATTTAAGTATATCAGAGAGATACATTAACACCCGCCCCCTCCCTCCCCTGAAAACGCAACACTGATACTATAGATTTCCTATCAATCACAGGACATGATACAACAGACATGAACACTCTGCACTTTTAGTAGGACAAGCCACAATTTCCTTTGATGTTTGGCTATAGAATAGCTAGGAAGTTACTGCTCATCACAGCAGCAGGGTACCATGCAGGTGGATAACTTAGTGAATGCATTCATTAGTTAATAGCTCAAAGGCTTACTTCTTGTATGTACAGAATAAGGAACCCTCATCAGGAATGCCCACGGTCTTAGAAAAAATCATCTCTAAATGTGCAAAGACTTTGCAGCCCTGCTATTAACAAGATGACAGGAATTGTAAGAATACATTGGACAAGCTCCACTGAAGATCGTCTGTGACCTGTGCAAAGGCACCCCACAGTGATAGATGGAAAGGGCAAGAACTTGGTAGGAAACCTGTCACCTATGCCCACAACAACTCAACACTTTGGAGAGAAGGACTGGGGTGTCCCTCCTGTGCTAGTGGCACAGAAGGGATTGTAGGGGGATGTGGATGGGAGGGAAAGTGGGCAGAGGAGCAAAGTGGGGGTAGCTCCATCCCAGATGCTGCCCAAGCTCCAATTGCCAAGCACTGTTTTACTGGCGGGGGCTGAGAAAGGCTCCAGGCTGCACCCCTGCAGCACCCAGCTGGACACTGCTGCACTTCCAGAGTCACTTTGTGTGAGGAGAGGAGAGAGAGGGGACAGGGGCAGTCAGCTGGAGATGGGGCCTTGCACGGCTGGGGAGGGGCAGGGAACAGCTGGGGTGAGGCTCAATGACACAGACAACAGACCACATGCAGGACCTGAGAAGGGGAGATCTGGCAATTCTCAGGCTCAAACGAACAAATCCATGGCAAACTGAGAGGGTTTAAGTTCCCGAAAAGGTGTCATTGCCAAACCTCCACTTCACACTGACACTGAACTACAAGGTATGGGTTGCAGTAGAGTTCAACTGCTCTCGTTGCAGCACGTTAGGGCAAGATATACTTTGTCAGGTATAATATTATATCTAGCTATGTGGATTTATGGAGATATTTACAAGTGGTCTCTCTGTTCTTCCTCTGTGCCATGAAGCCTTCATGTGCATGGCTGCCAGACACGTCTGCAAGCCCTCTGTTTGTTCCTAGTGCTCCTTTGGTGACTGCCTTGCAAATCAACTGCTTATCCCCCACAGGGCTCAAAAACCAATAGGGTTCTGGAGACCAAATCCAACACAACCAAGCAATGCTCGGGCTCCAGGAAGCCAGCCTTTCTGTAGCCCTGGGGGGAGCTTCAGACATGAAGCTACTGCTCCCCCCTCAACCTGGATTTCTCTATGGGGTGTCCAAAAATAAAGAGGGAGTCTTAGCCAGTCTGGTGGCAACAGTGTTGTTTCTAAGTGCCCTATAGTATTTGTGTGTGTGCGTGCATGAGCGAACACCTATGTGATTGTGCATGTGAGTGTCTGTGGCCATATGTGAGTGTGTGCAGGTCTGGGTGTGTATTGGCTTAAACCTATAATGGTGAGTGCCCCCCACATGTGTCTACACATGTTGGTGATGGTGTGGGTCTGTGTGGGTGTGTGAGTGTGAGTGGCTGTATGCTTCTGCAGAAGGGAGGAAGAGAAAACAAGCTGGGCCTACTGAGGCAGGCAGTCTTTAGGGCACCTTGGCACTTCCCTCTCTCCCCTCTGACTATTGCTTTCCCTGGAAGGGTGTAGGTGGTGAGTTCCAGACTCTAAGTCCAAGGCGGAACTTGGGGCCTGTTTCTGGAATCCAGCAACCAACCACCATCCCGGGGTAAGCTACTAAAATTTGTCCTGCACCCGAATGGGCCACCACACAGTCTATGCCTGTAGCCATTACAGGCAATGCCCTGGAGGCTTCATTACATCACCGGCCTTCCTGTGTCTCCACCAGCTGCCACACATGTGTCAGGGTTACAGGGCAATAGGATTGGACTTTAGAGACAACACCACATCCAGTTTGCTGGCCCTCCCACCCCATTGTTTGCAACATGCTTCTGTTTTCATTGTATCCTTCAGGCCCTCCCCCCAGCCTGTGATTCCCAAGCATGTCCACCGAAAACAAGGAAAGACGCTCTGCACTTGTAGCTGATCCCAAGGACTGAGCATTTCCTACCTCAAGGCACTAAATTACCACTCCTCAGGACTACATTCATGTCCTCTGACTTCTCTGTCCAGGAGACAGCACAGAAAGGTGAAGGAAGGGGATGAGGAGTGGATGGGGACCAGGAGATGACAGTCCCTGGAACAGGGAATTGGAGAGAAAGAGTCCATTAAACAGTGCAGCCAAAGGGTGCCCCATATGTGGGAACAGGCCAAAGGAATTCTGGTGCTTTTGGAGGGGCCATCAACATGGAATATATATATGTTGTCAGGTGCATTTTGCTTCACGCTCATTCAAGCCAGTGCACCAGGTGTGCACAGGTGCACTCACACACACACTGAGCATACACTCATATGTATATGCACAACCACAGACATACGTAAGCCACACTTTCACGGGGATGCATCCACATGCACACGTCCATACGTTGTTGCACATACGCTTGCATTCATGGCAGTATAAATTTACAGTGATAGGCACAGCAGTATACAACTTTTCCAAAGGTTGTACATGCACCTAGACCTACGTTGATACATATGAACACATCCAGGTATACAAGGAAACAGAAACATAGAAACATACTTAAAGGGAAGTGGGCAGAGGGGTTAGGGGCTGCAGGAGAGGCTTCGAAGGAGAAATGGGGTTACAGGTTGAGTGCTTGCTGATGCTCACTCCCTGATGGCCTCTATCAATGAGGTGGAGCTGCTTGGCAAGCTGAAGCCCAGGACAAGCCTAGTTCTGTTAGGGGCCCTGCTGGGTGGGCAGTGCCCATGTTCTCCATCTGCTCACTTCCTCCTCCTTGGCTGGCCACCAGCCAGTTCCAGCAGAGACACCCCCGGTACAAGTACCATAGAGTAAGTTTGGGGACCTGGTGGAGAGGCAGACTCCATGCCGGAGCACCCCTTTTGTGAAGGGGAGAAAAGAAAGGGGAATTCTTTGGTTTAGGGACTTAGGAGAAGGAAGTAAGTGGGGTGGCTCTACCACTCACTGGCTGCACCCCCTCAAGCACAGCACACAAGCTCCGTTTGTTTTCCTTGCCACACTGGGAACAATGTGCTTTGCCTTTCCTGGCTCGTGGGGCTCCTGTGAGGGTCCAATGGTGTGGTGCATCAGTGAGCTTGTTGACACTATGCACTAGACAATAGAAAGGATTAGTATATAGATTTACAGCAGATGTTCATCTGCTAGTCTGGGTCAGACGGTGAACTCCCAAGTCTGAACTATCCTAACACTTGTGCTTATTCCTAAGTCCTTACTCTGGGATTCGTGATCAACTCAGCATCTGATAGCAAGCGAACTCCCGACTTAGAGAGATGTATCAAGTCCCTGGTGTCAGGCATTCTGAAACAGAAATACAGGCAAGGGATGTTCCTGATCCTCCGCAGAGGCCAGTTCAGCAGTGTCATCTCCAACTTGGCCTTTCCCTCTGGCCCACTGCAATCTCCCATTGGGTATGTGCTCCATCATTTACCCTGACAGGTCGCTGTGCAGCCTCACCCACCTATGTTCCCCTCCCAACCCTGCACCACCACACTACATTCTAAATACGGCAAAAAGAGTGGGAAAAAGGCACTTGCAAATGCTCCCTGAAATTCCCATGGCCAGTTCCCTGAACTTCCAAGCCATTGCTAGTCCTTCCCCTGTATACCCCAGCCCAAGCCAGCTTGACTTTTTTGTATAAAGCCTTAAGCAGAGGGTGAGCAAGGTCCGTAATCCCTAGGAGGAAAAAAAAAAAAAAAAAAAGAAGAGAAAAAGTCATGAAAAAGAAAGTTTGACACATCAGGAGGACAGAAAAGCCTCTAGAAATGTTTGTCAGCAAGGCTTACATCTTTCCCCTGTCCCCAAACCTGGCTGCCCCCTGTACTCTAAACATTCCCAGGGGCCTTTCCATGCTTACTAGCTGTGAGAAGTCTTTGGAAAAGTGAGCGCCTTCTAGCAGGAAAGGAAATCAATGTGCTCTTTACCTCCAACTCCTCCTCAGTCTCTTCCTTTCCAGCCAGAATACACACTTTCCAATCACTCTCCACCTCATGCTTATAAAGAGAAGTGTGGAACTGATCAGATTGCCTGGAAATCCACAAAATAAAATGAATGAAGGAGAGAGGGAAAAATAAAACCAAAAGAAACCATAAAGGAGCAGAGCACAGTGTCCCTGCTGCTCTGGGCCCACCGGGGGCCTAATAGATGTGGTAAACCCAGGAAGCAATGTTGAGCAACCCAAAGGCCAGAGGGAAGAGGAACCAGGACCACTTGTCAACCTTAGGGACATAGTCGGGGTTGAAGAGATCAAAGGAGAACTCGCCGGCGAAGGCGCACACAGGGCTCAGGGCAGGGGTGGGCACTCTCCTCAGACTCTGAGCTACTGTCCTTGTCTTGGCCACTGGCCATGAGATCATCATAATCCAGGATCCAGATATTATCAGCATCACACTTGGGCTGCTTCTAAAGGCCAGGGCAGCTGCTCTCAACATTGACTTCATCATGTAAGCTATGGATCTCCTCCAGCTCACAGTTTGCTTCTTGCACACAGGCCTGGCCACGGTGAAGCATGGGCCGCCCACTGGGGCCACAGTCGTGGCTCTTGTCTGAGCTCAAGCTCCCATCAGTCTTCGGATCACGGGTCTCAGCATGGCCATGGGCCTCGGCATGGTTGCAGATTTTGGTAGGAATGACACTGTAACCGTTCTGGAAAGCATTAAAGCAAGTACCATAGCCAAGGCGGACCTGCTCTGAGGTGGAGAGGAGATCTCTCAGGCTTTCTGCAGTGGCCAGCGGGGGCTGGCCTGAGAGAGAAATAAGTGTGCTGAGGCTTTCTGAGGTGACCAGCTGGGCCTGCTAGGAGATGGACCTCAGAGAACCGAGGCTTTCCGGACTTGTCAGGGGAGCCTGAGTCGGGATGGTGGGAACAGAGCTGACTCCATCTTCCATGATAATCAGGGCATCCTTTGAGGAGATAATGGATAGCCTTATCAGTTCTCTGTGGCCTAGGTGGCTATGCACAGGGGCAGAAAGAGGAGAGGGGCTTTCCTCATCAGTACTTACATTGTTACTGTCGATCTCTTGACAGACATAGCCATCTCCTCTCGGAGTCTCTCGTGTGCAGGGGGATGAGGAACAGGACCAAGAGGCTGTCAGCATGCAAGGGAAGGCCAAGGTGGCTGCCAAGCAGATGTCTGCCTGGGGGCAGCTGCTCCATGGGGGGTGCTGTGTGGTGGATGGGGGCCTGCTCAGGCAGGCAGGGCTGGGCTCTCTGTGAAGGAGGAGGGGCATTGTTGGACATTAACGTACTACCCACAGCAAGAGCCTCAGCACTGCATTGCGAGTCTGAAGTGCCAAAGAAGGCCAGCCTCTCTGGCATCTGTCTTCCTTTCAGCCTTTCTCTGCCCATCTTCCCTTCCAGCTTCATTTCCTGCCCTGGACACATGCAAAGTGGACCAAATTTGGTCCAAAGCTCTGCAGAAATTTAGCCTTGCCGTGTATTTACTTTGTAACCTTGGACAATGATCATGTGTCAAGAAGTGATGATAAAGAGTCCTACTTCCTCGTTACCTGTTCACGTATGTGTGTGTCCGTGTACGCACATGTGTGCTGTGTGTTTGTGTGTGTGAGGATTAAAGGAAATAAGAAATGCGGAAGGGTCAAAAGCACTAAGCCAGGGCTTGAGAGGTGCTCAGGGAAAGCTGATTATCAGTCAAAAAGTCAAACCTACACATTCCCCACCACCACTTCCTGGTACCGGTAGTGGGCAATGACTCTTCATAGCCTCCTGTATTGCCTATGGCGGCGCTGAGGTCCCCAGCTGTAGAAAAGATAGTTGATGTAGACATACTCCAGCAGGGACAGAAACAGGAAGAACAAGCACACAAGGATACAGATGTCGATGTCCTTGATGTAGGAAATGTGGGGGAGCTCATCCTGTAGATGAGAGTTGATGGTGGTCAGGATGAGCATCGAAGTGAGACCTACAAACAGAGTGGCACCAGCTCAGTCTCCTCTGGTGGCTGAGCTTTCTGGCAAACCACTGGGCCCCTGGCCATCTCTGGAGTGAGGAGGGCCCTCAGCAAAAGCCTTCACTTCTAGGGGCTGGGGAGCGACTTTGTTGAAGTGTTTGCTTTGTTCCTCCTTCCGCATCTTGAAGCCCAGCCTCTTCCTCAGTGGTCCACAGCATCCCATTGCTCATATGGTCAAGTGCCAAAACCGCAGACACAACTGCTTCTCAGTGATCAACACCTGTGGTTCCCCCTTGCCCTGTGCTGGCCCCTTCCCATTTGGTCTTCCTTTAGTCCCCAGGAAAAGTTTGTGAGCCTTAAACTATTACACAAGTGTGAAGGTTTAGTCCCAAATGATCTGAAGAAGGAGGCCGAGGAGTCTTCCTCAAAGACGGTGACAGAGAAAGCAGACCTGGATCTGGGGACCATTAGAGACTATTTCAGGGCAGCTGCTCTTGAAGCCATGCTGCCTGGTAGGGCGTTCTGATGGCCTGATTAAATCAATGCTTATTGTGCTGTATTTCTGATCTAAATGTATGATTTGTCCATTTACTTATGGACTCAATGAACTATGAATTCTGGTACTTTGGGCACAACATACCACTATTGCAAGTCTAGTGTGATTTTCATACCTGTCTCCAGTCTCAGTCTCTCCACTAGGGCTTGGCCAAGCACCTGCACACACGCCTGACAGAAAAGCCCTTGCTTCCTTGTGTACGCAGTCACATGCTTCACCAGGTACCACTTCCTTACTCTTGCCTTTTTTGTTCCAAGGAAGACAACCCACGCTCCTCCCTGGGATGGAGACAGGACCTACCAATTGTCACCCTTGCTGCAGAGGAATCATAGTTCATCCAAAACGATATCCAGATGAGAATAGTGGTGAGGGCCATATACCAGTCGATCTGCCCAAGGTAGCTGTTGACTTCCCTCTGGACCTGGAACCTGAGTATCAGACGCACATAGGACACTGGTAAGGAGATACACTGATGTCAGAGAGGCAGGGCCCCAGGGGCTTTGCAGGGTGGAGAGGCACACAACGGAGGGGGCAGTGACCAATGGACAGTTCAGCCTCTAATTCTCCATCCACGGGCATCCCATCTGAGAAGGCCAGTGAGAATGGCACATCTCAGCAGGCCCATTTGGCAGAGAAAGTTGCTCTTTCCTGTTCCTTTCTCACTTGCTCCGTGGTAGCTGACATCTGGGAATGGGAGAGGAAAGAGATGGCTCCAAGCTGTAACAGATGGAGGGCCAGAGGCAGCCCTAAGAGGAGTATGAATCCTTTATACCTACAGAGCCTGGTCATCCGGACCCAGTGCTTCCACAGCCCTTCCTCATTTGCACAGGGCGAGCAGTTGGGGTTTTATAAAGGCGGACTGGCAGGCATGCAGAACCCGTGGGAAATGGGAAGAGAGGCAGAAGAGAGTGTAGCAGTCCCAGGCAGAGGCCACTTGGAGTTTATGGGAGTGCAAAGGGGACAAGGGAGAGGAGAGAAGGAAGGGGTGGGACCCACCCGAGTAGAAATACACCTGCTTGCTAGTAATCTTCATCCCCAGGAAAGAGTACGGAGAGGTTTGCAGCTTCTCAGACATGTGGATGGCACTCCCGTTGTCTTCCCAGAATAGCATGATGTCTTCAACTGTGTATCCATCTGCGAAGGGGAGACAAACAGAGAGTCTCATAAAACAGGCACAGGCAGATTTCACACCAGAGCAGTCTGAAAACCAAAGGATGGCTGGAACTTGCCATTTGGGGGGCTTCTTTATGCTTTGTGGAGCCTGAGTGTTATAGCCTAAGATGCGAGAAATGACCACCTAAAGACCGAATTGAGCCAAATTAGGAGTCTTTATTAGCTGGCCAGTGACCACCCTCTGTTCTGGGAAAGTCCAGAGATAGAGAATGGCCCCAAGCTTAAAGTGAGCAGGGGTTATATACCTTTACCACTAACAATACTAACAATACACATATGGCTAAAAAACATGTTGATTACAATAATTTACAAGCAAGCAAACTTACAGAAGCAAATAGCATCCATTAAATCAAGGAACATTACCTTGTGGAACATCCAAGGAACATTTTCCCAAGGAACTGCCAAGTGTAGTACAATGTAACTATACACCTAATGATTTTAAACAATCACTTACAAGTTAATCACTGTATAAAATTTTTTGTTATTCATGTGTTTTTCTCTACTTCACACAAGTAGAGAACGACAAGATGGCTGCACTAGCCTGCATACAAGATGGCTTCACTGTGGCTCACAGAGCTATACTGATTACTGTGCCTCATCACACTGAGCACTGGGGAAAGAGAACCCTCACTTTAGAGTTTCTTAGCCAGAAAAGAAAGCACAGCAAAGACATGCTACAAGCTCCTGCCCACCAGTTTGTGTACAATTTCCCAATAGAGGGTGTAACTTCCCAAGGGGACGACTCAAACCCTAAAGGACATCTGCTCCCAGATGCCATATATAGAGCCCCATCAGTCAGTGAATCAATCACCTATCATGGGTATCTACCACTTGTCTTTCTTTATCTCCATCACCTATGTGTGTAGGAGAGAAAGAGTGGGGAGGAAGAGGGGGTGTAGAGGTGTGCTGTCCCTCTCACCGTCAGTTCTGCCTTTGCTTTCCCAATGACCACCGCCCCAGGTGGGAAGAGGGGCCATAAGAGGTGAACGTACAGCTTTCCACCTCCAGCTTGCAGGCCTGCTTGTCCAGAGGGAATTTGTGCAGATCCAGGAACAAGCTGCTGTGGTGGTGAATATGTAAAGGAAAACAGAAAGGAAGGGCAATGTGAGCCCAGCCCAGGCAAGCAACCACTCCTGAGAGAAATGCAAGGCTGCAGAGGGAAGTGTGACCCAAGGACCGATCTACGTGTGGACAGGAGGCAGGGCACTTGTGCATGACAGAGATACAAGAGACCTGGCAGGACTTAAACAAGGAACATATGTGTGGCAAGGCAGAAAACTGCAGGGTTTCAGCATGGGGAAGGCCCTTGAGAGAACCAAATGGGGAGAGGGGAGGAGACTCGTGTTTGCTAAGGAAGCATGTGAGGGTCCGTGAGTTAGGAGTCGAAGGGAGGGTGGGCAAGATTTCAACTCATGGAAAGGAGGAAGAGGCCACTCCAGACAGAAGGAACAGCAGAAGTCAAGGAGACTATGGGAATCTCTGAAAGTTACACTTTGACTACTGGGTAGGGTGAGTGAGGGGGGACAATGCAAAACGGGTTTGTGTGGCCCTTAGAATGTGTTTGTGTCATATTCAGCATGAAGCAGGAAGCTGGTGGGACATCCCCAGCACCCTAGGGGGACTCACCGGATGCCTTACTACACCGTTCCATCTGGGTGAAGCTGAAACATGCCATTTTCCACAGTCGCATCATGCACATAAGCATCCTTGTTGTTCACAAAATAGCAGTCGGGGACCCAGAACTTCTCATGCATCCGATATTCCAGGGTCAGTTGCAGGTTGATCTCATAGTATGCTAAGCGTCAATCTTTTCAGGTCAGATGAAAATAGATGGTGATTGTATAGTGCTGGGGAGAGAAGGGTAAATGCCAGTTGCAAGATAGGTTGTTCCAGCTCTGTCCTCTTTGTGTATATGTGTGTGTGTACATGACCATACTGGTGCGTTCAAACGTATTAAAAGGTACCACAACACTAGATGAGTACATGAAACATGGATGTTTAAAAAAAAATTATTAAAATGACCCTTGTGTAATTAAAATCCAGGATAAGAAACTGAGAGTTACCAACAAATTTCAAACCCCAATGTGGCCCTTCCGGAACATATTACCCACACCCCCAGCAGTAACCATTATCCTAGATTTTATGATTAATAATTTCCTTGCTTTTTGTTATAGCTTCATTGTCCATGTATTCCTAGAAAATATATTGCTTAGACTTTTTAAAAAGATTTTATCCTAATGGAACCACACTGTGTGTATTCATGATCTGCTTTTTTCACAAAACATTTTATTCATGAAATCCACTAAGGCAGGCGCGTGTAATTATAATTGGTTCACTTGCCTTGCTGGGTAACAGATGAATATACTACATATGTTATTGGGTGAACACATAATACAGCCCTAAACAACGACAAAATAAAAATGATGAGGTGGAAGTTACAGTTTACAACCCTGCCAAGAGCCAAGTGTCGAGACTGGCTGAGGGTTCCCAGTGCTTCTAACTCACCAGCATGGATTGGTAGTGTCTGACTTTTGACTGTTGCCAGTCTGGTGAGTATGTGATGGGTTTTCACTGTGGTTTTCTTTGCCTTATTACTAACAAGATTGAGCATATTTTCATATGTTTCTTATGATTATCTGCTCTTTAGTTTTCTTCACAAAACTGAAATTCCTGTTTACATTTCTCCATCATTTTTCTATCTGTTCTTAAAATATTCTTCTTTTTAATTCACAGAAATTATGAATAGCTAGAATATCAGTCCTCCGCACTGCAAATATCTTAGTCTATTCTGACTTATCTTTTCACATTCGTCATAGGGGTTTTATTTGCTTTGCAAAATAGAAGTTCCAGGAGTTTTGGCCAAACAGAGTTTTCATATAGTTGGACTTACCAGTATATGTTTTTATGGTTTGTTTTTTCTGTGTCTTTAGAAAGAAATCCTTACGCACTCCAAGACAGACAGTGTCCTATGTGATCTTTTAAAAGCTTTATAAGACTTTCACATTTCAGTGAGTATTCCATCTGGGACTGAATTTTTGGATATAGTGTGATGTAGGGATTCTGTTAACTGATTTATTTTAATTCCAGGTGGCTGTAGTTTGCAAAATCTACCTTGCTCCTCCACGTGAGTTCTGTCACAGGTCAGAACAGCTGGAATTGGCTTATAACCCTGCTCCTTGACCCATAACCCCTGTCTCCAGCCCCGTGGCTGGAACTGCCATACTTACCATATTCGTTTCTGATATCTGTTCAATGCTGGAGACATAGACAGATATTCTCACAGGCCTGGGGGAACCTACAACACAGGAGATGGTTTGAAGTGAAAGGTAGAATATAGAGAAGAGCACAGACTCAGGAGCCAGACTGCCTGGCTCTGAACCTGCTTTGACATTTGTTAGCTGTGTGACCCTGAGTAAGTCACCTGACCTCGCTGAGCCTTAGCTTCCTTGTGAGCAAAATAGGGATAATGATAGCGCTGATCTCATAGTCAATGCAGGTCAAGCACATAGAGCAGGATGGACCCATGATATGCTGAAAGGAAGGGGTAAGAGCAAAACAGAGGAAATGAAGGGGTGAAACACTCTTTTTCTAAATATTTCCTGATAAAAACTGAAGGGAATGAGCCCCCATGTGTGTGCATGCATGTTTGTGTTAGTGTATGTGTGTCTGTGTGTGATTATTTCAGCTGTGTGTATGAATGTATGTGAGCATGTCCATGTGTGAGTGAATTTGTGAGTGTTTTCACGTGAGATGAATGTGTCGGTGTGTGTGAGACACGTCTGTGCATATTTGAACATATGAGCATGTCTGTGTGCGTTTGTGTTGTGTGGGACTGAATGTGTGAGCATGTATATAAGGACGAGTGTGCTTCTGTGGATGTGGGAGTGAGTATGGAAATGTATGGGTGTGTCCATGGGTCAGCCTTTGCTGAATGTATTAGGCAATGGCCTTTGACCACAAGCAATAAAACTGGACATGGACATGAGACAGGCACTGACTGTTCTGGCCTCAGAAATAGCTGCTAAGTCAGACAACAAGCTCGATTTCATTTCTCTATGATCATATCTTGTCCTGACTCCAGATGGCTCCCTACAAGCCATCTTTTGCCATATTTACTCTGAGCTCTTTCTCCTAAGCCTCTGGGTACCCCTAAGCCTCTGCATATCCTCATTTGTGAAATATCCCTTTATTTCTTGTCACCCCTTAGCAGACTCCTTATTCTACAAGCTCCACCTTACCTGTCACATGCTCTAGGGAATCAATCTTTCTTACCTTCTCTCTCTCTCTCTCTCTCTCTCTCTCGTAGAGATGAGGTCTCACTCTGTTGCCCCATGCTGGTGTGCAGTGGCATGATCATATCTTAATGGACCTCAAACTCCAAGGCTCAAGTTATCCTTCTGCCTCAGCTTCCTGAGTCACTGAGACTATAGGTGTCCTCAGCTACACCCAGCTAATTTTTCTTATTTTTTGTAGAGACAGGGTCTTGTTATGTTGCCAAGGCTGATCTTGAACTCCTGGCCTCAAACGATCCTGCTGCCTCAGCCTCCCAAAGTGCTGGGATCACAGGTGTTGGCCATTGTGCCTGGCTCAGGGTGTTCATTAGGGACTCCTCTAGGCTGGACCTGCACTCCTCTCTGTGCTTCCCTAGCCCTTGTCCCTGTCTTCTTTGTCATAGCATTTTTCCTGCAGGATTAGAAAGGTCATCTACGCCATTGACCTTGTGCTTCAACTCTGTATCCTCAGTGTCCAGCACGTGGTGTGGACAAGTTGGCACACTATGCACAAAAGTCTCGGAGCAGAGAGGTAGGATTTCTATTTAGAAACACACCTACCATTTTGTCTAGCATCATAGTTGTGTTGGAGTGTATGTTTGTTAAATTTTTCATCAGTCTTGACACCTAAGATCTGTGGAGTTTATTGCATGTACATTGCACCTCAACAAAACATCATTAACCTAAAAATCTTCTTTAAAAATAAAAAGGAAGAAAATGTGTCCCTAAGTATCTGCCATTGCTTTGGCATTCTAGGAGAGGAGTATGTTTGCTCTGGGATTGAAAGGAGAGTCAAAGAGAGCTGAAATGATCCTCTAGGAAAAGGTAACAGAATCTGGGACCTGCTGGTGCAGCCACTTTCCTACTAAAGGAAGGCTACCCCCTTGATTGTGAAATGTACCGGAACCTCACATGGCTGCCACCATAGTGAGTGACGCTTTTCAAATGCCATTCATAGCTTCTCTTTTGTTAGGTCTTTAAGACGGTAAATGGTGATACAACACCAGAGTCTTTCTGTCAGGATACCCAGCCAGCGCAGTTGTCTCAGCTTGAAGCAGAGGTGTGAGCCACAGAGAAGCTTTGAGAAACTGGAACATGAGGTAGAAATGTGCTGGCGATGATCCTGGGGTCCGAAGACCTGTCCTGGAAGTTCTTCAGCCCTCAGGGAAATACAGGGACGGGTGTGCCCAGGAAAAGGCACCCAGTGTTATGAACTCAGTGAGCTGGGGTGCAGTCCCTCTCAGGCCAGTGAAGTTGTAAATATGGGCCTAAGGCTCAGACAAAGCTGAGCTCAAGTCCTGGCATGGCCACCTCATAGCTTGTGTGACGCTGAGCGAGACAGTTAATGCCTGAGAGTCCTGCATCCCTCCTCTGTGAAATAGTCCTAGTCCTTTCCTGGCGGGCGCGGGATGAGAGAGGCAGCCTATACTGGTCTGCTCCGGCTGCTGCTGGCTGCTGTAACAAAGCACCGCAGACCAGATATCCTGAACCACAGACGTTTATCACATCCAAGCATTTCAAGTCAGTGACAGCAAAGCATTAACTCACGGGTGCAGAGCCCTTGTAATTAGGGGACCTTTGGGACTGCCTAGGCTGCACACCTGTGCCACTGACCTTGGTTCTAATCCTGGGCCTGCTCTTTTTCTTTCTTTCTTTTTTTTTTTTTTTGAGACAGAGTCTCACTCTCTTGCCTGGGCTAGAGTGCAGTGGCTTCAGCTTAGCTCACAGGAACCTCAAACTCCTGAGCTGAAGCAATCATCCTGCCATGCCACTATGCCCAGCTAACTTTTTCTATTTTTAGTTGTTTGGATAATTTCTTTCCATTTATAGTAGAGATGGGGTCTCCCTCTTGCTCACGCTGGTCTCAAACTCCTAAGCTCAAGCAATCCTCCTGCCTCAGCTTCCCAGTGTGCTAGGATTACAGGCATGAGCCACCTTGCCCGGCCTGGGCCTGCTCTTAAAACAAATCAGGTGTGTCCTACAGTATCATCTTGAGAAAGGGTATTAGAGACATTGAAGTGATGGACTTGAAGACTGAGAGCTTCCTGAAGCCACATGCCTTCCACTTCCTAGCACTTGGGCTCTTTTGGACTTTTTGAATGAGTTTGCATATGTTCAGCGCTGCCTCCTCATTCCCCATGCAAGATCCCCTCATCCAGCATACGGCAGCCTTTCACGTGGGTGTCCTGGAAGGATCAGAGTCAAGGGAGACCATCCATCCCCTGGGGCTAAGACCCACAGCTCTGCTTGTGCCTCTTCCCTGGGTCTGGAACAGTCTTGCTCATCCAGCATCCTGGGAAATCCCAGCATTCCTTAGCAAATGATCCATCTGGAGCTGTTGGTAGGGAAACCCTGGGATTTTCATAGCTACCAAGGGCACACCGAGTGTCTCTGCTCCCAAAGCTGCATATGTCTGGTGTCAGCAGAAGAGAGGGAAGGCAGCTGATCAGCTACTGTCAATGGAGCGAAGATCTGGGCTTTCTGAATCTCATTACTTGCACAGACAAACAGGGGTAAATAGGTCATCACGGGCAGGGCCACTCCTCTAGGCTGATAGTCCTTCCTCACCCAGAAGTCTCCAAGAGATGGCCGGTCAATTTGGAGTTGTGCAGTCCACTGGCTCCCACAGTGCCTCATGCCCCTGGCACAGGAATCACCAGACCACACTGTATCTCTGTATCTGTGTGTCCTCCCACCCCCTTCATCATGGGCTGCTGTGTCCCGGTGCCCAGCATAGGTTAGGGCTTCTGAATCTTCTCCTTGGTTTTCTGGAAGAAACCTGCCGGTCCCTTCTCAGAATAATGTTTTTGAATGAAATAAAATAGGCAGGAATACAAAAGAAATAAATGTTATTGAAATACACTCATCAGAATATTTCTAAAGTTCTAATTGTGATACCATAAAATATATGTGCCTCTTCATTAATGTGCTAAAAAATGAAATCAAGTGGCAG